>WNGS01167372.1:23926292-23944881 GCA_020271785.1 Procambarus virginalis | reverse complement strand
GTGTGAGGCTGCAATTCCCCATCAATCTCAAAATTAACTGTACCTTGACCCACGATCTCAATCTTTTCCCCATTGACCGCTGTTAATGTCTTTGCGCTACATTTAAGACGTGCATACTTAAAAACGCTGAAGGCTGACTTTTTAATTACAGTTGCCTGGCATCCTGTATCACCAAAGCTGTCAATCTTACACCTTCCACTTTCACCTCAAAAGTAGGCCTACCATCACTAGGAGCCTTCTTTCATGCTTTCGTACTAGTGACTTTACAGTCCCTCTGTATGTGTCCGCGCTTCCCGCAGGAGTAACACCTCCACGGATCCCTGTTGGTACTCCACGCAGGGTGGCTCGAACGTGCAGCTGTGGCTGCTTCCCGCCTGACGAACCCGCGCCACAGTTACTCGTCTTGTCCCCCTCACCTTTACTTAACGCCTCTACGTATGGGGACGACTGAGCACCCGACTTCTCTGCGCCCATCTGCCTGTCTACGGCTGTGGCGGCCTGTTGAACTAGTTCTTTATAACTCAAAAACGCTCCCTCCGCAGCTGAAAATGGTCCCATAGCAGAAGGTAACGTTCTGCAGAACAATTGTTTGGCTAATCACTCTGCCTGACTCGAATCTAACCCCAGTTCCGTAGTAAGATCGTCAATCCTACTCTTTAATAGTTAGTGTCTCAAAATCTTTGATGGTGCTGCGGTCATCCTTCTTAAGTGACTGCAGGTAAATCTGAGCTTCATCTTCTGACACCTTTTCCTTAAACCTGTCCCTAATCGCTTGGACAAACTGAGGCCAAGTCGTCAGGTGCCGAAACTCTGTCAATCTCGCCAGTGGACCGGCTACGTCCACGCAAGCCCCCATAGCGAGAGTAATTTTCAAACTATCCTCTGGAACAGCCTCCAGCATCGCAATAATCTGCCAAAGCCAGTCTTCCACTCGGCGGTTGCGTTCCACCTTATTAAGCAGCAACTCCGTACCTCTGAGTGTTGGCAGAGTCATCTTGGGAGTCAGACTCATAATTGCCGGTTTGTGTGACGCTGGGCTACTGGAAGTGGGTGGGCCCTGGGGTTGGGGTATGGATTGAGGTTAGGGTTGGGTTGGAGTTGAGGTATGGTGTGGGTGGCCTTGGGTTGGGGTATGGATTGAGGTTGTGGTTGGGGTTGAGGTATGGTGTGGGTGGCCTGGGTTGGGAAAAAGTTAGGGGTATGGCTTGAGTGGCCTGGGGATGGGAAAAAAGTAGGGGTTGGTATAGGAATTGAGGACGGGGTTGGTATAGAAATTGAGGATGGGTTGGTATAGGAGGTGGGGTTGGAGTTGTTGTAGTGATGGGTGAGGTGTACGTTGGTGTTGTAGTATCGGTGTTATGTGAGGTAGTTCCTGCTGTTGGTGTGGTTGTTCATGTTCCCGTTGAACAGGTTACTGGTCATGTTCTCTAATGAACGAAGTGGGACGTCCTACCGTACTAACTGATGCCCCCTGTCCAGCTCCCTGTATCCCCTGTTGGCATGGCGTCAATGTTGTATGTGGGGGAACCCAAGACGGCTCCCCCCCCCCTCTTTGGACGAATCCTCGCGAAATTCCCTACTCATGTCTATAACCATATGTGTACCGGAATGGGAAGATACCCTCGACTGCCCAGTCCCATGCAGAACTCGTGACCCCGTCGCCTCAGTCCCACTGACTCCACCTGTGACATCAGCTAAGCTATCCGAGCGGTCCACCAGGTCCCCCGTGGTTGCGGAAGAGGTGCTGTCCTCTAAACATTCACTCCCACTGGTCCCTACTGACTGGTCTCTGTCTGGGTTAAACATTCCCTGTGATTCCCGGTGTGCCATGCCTCTTGTAACTACCCTTTAATTCACCCTCGACCCGGACTCTCACTACAACCGTGATCTTACACAAATAACACAAAAAAATCACAGCTCTGTTTCAAAGAGAAGAATAACTGGATTTCCAAAAATAGGAAATACACCGATTAATCGAGAGAATCGCTGAAGTGAATCCAATGAACGAGCGTCTGCCCCGCACTCGTGTCTAACCGTGAAATAACCCTTAGTTCTATTACTGGAAAGCAAAGTCCTGAACGTTAAAAAGTTAAAGAATCTAATTTATAAAAACAATTAAAATGATAAACTAAGTAACGAGCAGCACTCGTGATGGATTAATAAAGAATATTTACTATACTTGAACACTAGACGCACTTGAAGTAAACAGCATGGAAACTGATGACTGATGGAGCGGGACCAGCTGCGCTGAAAAACACAAATCCCGCGCTGTTCCGCTTAAACGCTTAAAATCAAAATTTTTAATCTGAAGGAAAATAACTAGTTTTACGTTAATAAACCGCTCTAGCGATTAATATAGACACCCAGGACATATATTTGCTTGCCAAAATTGAATTTTCACCAAAACAGCATTTTTACTCAATGCTGGACTCTGCCAATTTTTCTGCACCCGGAAAAAAAGTCTATATCACCCCAAATATCACAAAACTCCTTTAATTCGCAAAAATGTTTTTTTTTTGTTCACAAATATAAATACGCTGTTATTTAATACTGCAGCTGTACACAGAACAATACTGACACCTCGGGCGGTTTCAACACTCATTAATTTTAATTTTCATCAAAATCCGAGGTTTTCATCTCAACTGGACTCTGACAAAAGTACCACACGATTTTCTCAAAAAATAACTAAATTTGGTAAAAATGTAATTATCACTGTTTAATGCTTAAGAACAGAATTACATCCCTTGTGCGCACTAGAGGGTAATACTGGCCCTAGAATATACACGAAACATGAAAATTCGAATTTTCGCCAACAAGTCCGATTCTAGCCCAAGCTGGACTTAGAAAATTTTCCACCTACGTTTCTACCAAAAAAATTCTATGTCGAAAAACGCAATTCTACCGTCTTACTGGCACAAACTAGAATAATATCACTCGCATCGACTGGGGAATCCTAATGACACCCAGATCATATACGTGAGCCGCGAATACCAATTAATCACAGTTAACGACTTTCCGACATTGACTTAGCCGAAAACTTATCCCAAAATACTTAAGAAATATTACCACGAGCTCTATCAAACATTAACAACGAAAATCACTATCCCTTAACATAAACTCCTTCACTAACTATAGTGACCGACATATAGTCCCAAGTCCAGAGGATTAACTACACTCTAGAAAACCACGCCTCTGACTTAGACTAATCCAATAGGGAACAGCAATAATAAATGTACGAACTTAGCCTAATGTACAAGAAACTACTGAACACTTGGGAAAAAAAAATTTAACCGGGGATTGAATTTAGGGAAAAAAAATTGTTAATCTCTAGAAAAACGCAATTAAAAGGAATTACTTTACATAAACTTAATTATACTTAATTCGAAGATACACTCGATTAGGTTCTAACAGAGCTACATGCAGCTTTCAGCAACAATTAAGACTAGAAACGACTCAACCTCCACTAAGTGTGCAGTCACTAAGTCGTTTAATCGCTGCTAGGTAGTTTACTAGTCCGTCCCTTGGGGGTTGCAACGCCCTTCACGGATTTACGTTTTCCCAAGCGTTTTGGGTCGTCTACCAACGCCCTCGGATAAATCTCCTGACATCCCACAGATAAATCCGCCCAGAGAGCCCACAAGGAACTGCTGTTGAGAGTATGGTGGCTCCCAACACCTCTGGATCAATTGCAATGGGTCGAGTATGGTACCCAGTCCAATCATTTCAGAGCGGTTTCCTACTCAATAAATCTTAACAGCCTAACTTACTAACTAATCCTTAATCTTATCAGCCCGCACGACCCCAAGATTCGCCAACCCCCACTCAACCATACTGTTGTGAGGCGCACTGCTAATCCTGGCCCGCAGCCTGTGGCTGTCCTTCCTAGGATCTACGCACGTGTCCAAATGGTCAGATGCATGAGCCTTTCAACAATTTCAAACAAAATTGTTGAAACCACCGCTGTGCACCATTGTAACACGGGTGTGTTCGTTCTTACACGGGTGTGTCGTTGTTTCTCGGGTGTACCATTGTGCACGGGTACTCCGTTCTTTCTTTTAATCTTCTTTTACCTACACCCTGTTCTTAATCTTTATTCACTTCTCAATATCAAGGGACCCCCAAAGCTATACTTGAGCCGACCCCACGCCACGTGGTCTTAAACTGTTGACCGACTTAAGATTCGAAAACCTTATGACGTGAAAACAGACTTCTAGCACAACTCTAGAATCGCCTTGCGCTGCCACCACCTGACCATTACCACTGAGCAATGACCGAGGTCTGGATCAATCATGCTAATCAATAAACCTTGGGGCTTGAACCCCACTACTAATATATGGATTGAATTTTACGTTAAGTGTGGAACTAATTAAAAATCAAAGGGATAATGAATTCTTATTCGGTGTTAGAATGCGGCCCAACTCAACTTGGGCTTTTAGGCTACCCACGTGTCCGGGACAATGTAAATAAATTACACAAAATGGAAATTAATAAAAAGACAATTTACTAGCTAAATGGTTTATTCAAAACTAAACAAAATCTAAAATTCAAAGCACTCCCTAAACTGAGCACGCCCTGACATGGAAAACAATGAGTTGAACTAATTCCCTATACCAAATTTTATAGCAACTCTACCTTGAGGCGACCAGCTCGATGTTAGTGCTAGGTCTTGGGGCAAATGGGTCGATGCCACCTGCCCGGCCGCTCCCTGGAACCACACTGTCTCTCCCACATGCTCCTCTACCCAGAAGCCCAGATCAGTATTCTTGTGCCTAGTCTACTAAGTTACTAGCAAGGCTTAAGTTTAACAACTAATCTCTGTTGTACTGAACGACCCAGATTGGTTGAATTCTTTTAACTGAAGATATTTACACCAGCATCTTAGGAAGAGCTATTTCCGTTTGCAAAATGGCTATTTGACCTTTGAGAAAATACCAAAAATATGGAGCTTTGGTGACCCTTGTGACCTCAGGTCGGCCAGATGATTGCGGGGCAGAGCCTAGTCCCACTAGTGACGTCACTGATGGTGACTTAACTCATTATCCTGACAATTAGGATCCTCTCGATACTATAAACAGTAATACTATAAAGTTTGAATGAAGACTAATTTCTCAAGATTACTGAATAATGTGGAATAATTCATTATACGAAATTAACTCATTAATGTCCTCCACATCTTAATATATTATGAGTATTGGTATCATACCAGATACCTAGAGACTTGGTTAATTTATCTGGAAGATTTTCATATTCACTTCCATACATCTTTTGTTGTGCACGTTTGATCCAGTAGAGGATAGGACTGGGAAACTTATGGTTGATTCCCATCTTAGCAAGAAAGTCAAACACATGTGCTGTCACTCTTAATATCTTACTCAAGTTAGAATAATTATGAGGATTAATAGCTGAGATTCGATGAGGTTCTGGGTCTTTCATGGGAGAAGTGATACTGGTCACTATGACTTGTGGTTTCTGTTTGGGACATTGACCACTAACAAGCCATGAAGGTCCATTAAACCACATCGAAGACTTGATTAGCTGTTTTAATGTTAAACCTCTTGATAGGTAATCTGCAGGATTGTCCTTAGTGGGGACATGTCTGAATTTATATCCAACAGATAATTCATGTATTCCCCTAACACGATTACTAACGTAGGGAGTTTTATTGTTGTTATTTCTTACCCATTGTAAGACTGCCTTATTGTCTGACCACACTATGATTTCACCAAATGGATATTATTGAGTGTCTTGGTCAGGCAATGAGCCCATCGTACTCCCACCAGCAATGCAGTTAACTCCATTTGAGGTAAAGATCTCTTCTTGATTGGAGCAACTCTTGCTTTAGATGTGAGTAAAAATGATTGTGCATTATTGACTAAGTAAGCTGCAGCACCATACGCTTTCCCAGAGGCATCGCAAAAGACGTGCAAATTTGTGGGTAAGTTTTGTCCTGAAGCATTACGAGGAAATTTCAAAACACCTAATTGATTGAAATCCGTTGCAAGTATTTGCCATTTATCTTGCAACTCAATTGGCAACGGATCATCCCATCCCATAAGTTTCTGCCAGCATTCCTGCATGAGGAGTTTGTCCCTTATTAATATAGGACTAAGTAAGCCTAAAGGGTCAAATGGTTGACTGACATACGAGAGTAATTTTCTCATGGTAAGAGTTGAATTATTGGTTTGTACTGACTTGACATTCATCTTGTCAGTACCTGTGTTCCATTCCACTCCCAGAACTTTTAATTGATTAGGCACCTGATAACCCAGAAATTCTTTCTCGATTATCTGGTTTAATGATTTATTGTTTGAGGCCCATGATTGCAGTGGCATATTGGCTCCTAACAACTCACGGTTAGCCTCATGGTAGATTTCTACCAATTTGGATTTGTCATTAGTAGTTCCCTGGAAATTATCGACATACAAGTTGTCACTGATCTCCGTTTTATAAGGGCTATTTGACTTCTTCAAATGTGTATCTGATGTGGCTTGAAGTAGAAACGGTGAAGATGTCGCTCCGAATAGCACAGAGGCAAACCAGTAGGTTATGACATCACTGTCAGGATCCAGTGGGTCCTTAATCCAGAGAAATTTGGTGTAATTACAATCCTCCTCTTGCAAGCCTACTCTAAGGAAAGCTTTACTGATATCAGCAGTATAAGCAAAAATACCAGTGCGGAATCGTAACAATATGTCATGTAGCCTTTGTGTCAAGCTAGGTCCCGTATGGAGACATTCATTCAAAGACATGCTGTTTGCCTTTACTTTGGCACTACAGTTGAATACGATACGTATTGGTGTTGTCAATGAATCTTTCACCACAGAGTGATAGGGTAAATAGTGACCTGTTTTTCGGTCATCATTATCAACAACTTCGATAAATTTACTTTTGAGTTGTTGTTGAATTAATTGATGATACATGTTCAATTTATCTGGCTGTTTCTTCAGCCGTATTAATTGAGACTGTAATTGAGAGGCTGCCATGAAATAATTAACTGGAAGTTGTGGATGATTCAACTTCCATGGCAGTCTCACCCAGTATTGTTTGTCTTTATAGACAACTGTGTCCAGATATTGCTGGTAAGTCCACGTATCATCAGGGCTTGGTTTATCAGGGACAATACCTAAAGTGTCTAAATCCCACAGACGATGTACAGGTGGATCAGACTCATTATCTTCAGATATTTCTCTGAAATGCAGGGGTGACTGTTCCAAGCCTAGTCACACCACTATTGAATTGTTAGTTTGTTTGTTGGTTGACGCTGTTTTTTGCTGGAAAAGCACCGGTCCAGTAAGCAATTTGCCTCCAGCAGATGACAACAAATTCATTCCGTGTTGTCTGGTGCATCCTGTTATAAATTTATAATAATAGTCAGCGCCTATTAGAATACCAACGTCTGTTAGGCAGTCAGAATTTATTTTGTGATCTGCTAGCCTCATGCGGTTATGTTTGAGATATCTCGCAGTGCGAGCTAGTCCTGTGACCTGCAGGTCTGAAGGAGGTTTATCTATTACCACCGCTTGTATTGGACTAGTGGAAGATCCAAGTCTCACTAACACCTTGACTACTTGGTATTCACGAGGTCCACTATTAGTCAAGAACCCAGAAATATTCAGTCTCACACTTTTGGCAGGTTTTAACTTCAACTGCTCGACTAATTGTTGTGTGATGAAAGTTTTCTGTGATCCTTGATCAAAGAGATCTCTGGTGTTAACTCTAGACTTCCTATCAATTAATTTGTGTTGAGGTGTAGGCAGAATAGTATTATTGTCTGACTCAGTAGCAAGTACACTTATTTCTTGGTTTACCTTGCAATATTGTACTGTGGTAGAATTCATAGAATTCTCCCTAGGTGTCATAGATTGTGTAGAAGTTTTTCTACATAAGGCATAATGATGGACACCTTTGTTGCATCTACTGCACAACCGTAGCTGCACTACACATTTACTGGGATCATGAGAACCCATGCACTTGGTGCATCTGTGTAATTCTTGTAGCCGTTTAATCCTGGTATTAAAGTTAGGATAAACATTGCATTTGTAGGTGACATGTTCTTGATCACAGAACAGACACTTTCTCTCTCTGGCTGATTTTGTCCTTTTAGTAGACACATCAGTTGTAGCGTCAGAGGGAGATACAGAATAAATACCTACACTACCACTCCTTTTTTCAGTGGATGGAGTAGTCCTAGGTTTGGATTTATTGGACTAATTCAAAGTCGATTTGGGTTTGACTGAGTTGTCAAGGTTAGGTTGTTTAGACTCAGGTTTAATCTTATCATGAGTCTTCAACCTGTCAACCGCTATTCTCAGTCCCTCGAATATTTGCTCGAGAGTGAGAAACTCGGTTTTATAGTGTGAGCAGATTTCTGCTAAGATATTTCGAGGTAATTTCCTCTGTAAAAGTAACTTAATTGACCATTCTGAGGCTGGTACATCAACATTAGTACCTAAGGCCTTCACTAGAGACTCCACTTCTAGCCTGAAGCTTTGAAGCGAGTCTGGTCGGTTACTTGGTGCATTCAGATCCAGTAACTGGTAATAAAGGTTAGCTATACTCAACTCCTTGTTGCAATAGTTCAACTTTAGTAGTTTTATAGCTTCCTCATAATTACTCTCAGTTAGAGCTAGGTTATTTATTACCTTTTTAGCCTCCCCTTTGAGAAGACTGATCAGGTAAGAGAATTTAGAAACTCTGTCAAGAGAAGATTTTTTATGTATATGAACTTCAAATGAAGACCAAAATGTGTTCCAATTTTCTTCATCCAGCCCTGCAAATGTAGGTAAGTCTAAAGTAGGTAGACGAACCTCAGGTAACTGATTACTGAATTGAGACATTGTATTATTTGCTTTGGATTTATGTTGTTTTATTATATTGGATAATACATCAAGTTTATCTTGAGTCTCATCTTCATACTGGGAAATTTCTGCTAGAATTTGATCTGTTTCATCAGGATCAGTTTCAGTTGCATTCAGTAGGTCGAGATAAGACTGGCTTGTAGATCTGACTTGATCAAATTTAAGATCAACTACTCTCAATGATGTTTCTAGTAAATAATAATCAATGGGAGTTGCTTTAGACAAAGTATCAGACTTATTAATCAGTCTGGTTAAATGACCTTTAAGGCCAATATAGGTTCTCCTTAACTGTTCAGGAGTAGCCATGGTTGCTTTAAGTCCAAGTTTCATAGGTCTTGAATAAGTATTACCAATGAATCTGGGGTACTTGCTCATTAGTCGACATGTAAATTGAATATAGCCTAAATTATTCTGGCTAAATTGAACTCTTCCTCATTCGAGGTTAAATGTACCTACTTAACGATAAGTAGCTAAGGATTTTGAGCAGTGCTTGAATGTCACCATTAACTTTCTTCCGGCTAGCTCTTTTTTATCACCATTAGATGTAATAGTGATCATTCAGCAGCACTCAAAATTCATACACACACAAATAATGGATACACAAATTAATTAATATGCATATACTCTAATCAGAGTTACTATCAAGTTTGAATCCCACCCTTGATAGAGTCAGCACAAGGATGAATAGTGTATGCACTACTGATTAGTCCAAGACTAATTGAAAGAATTTCTACCTAAGAAACTACTAATTTATTTAGTCTGCATTTGTGCAAACTCAGCACAATCACAGCCTAAATTCCTACCTAATAAAGGTTGGCATAAATTAATTTATGGTGCAATAATGAATATATAGTTGTGCTGTGTTTTGGGTTTTTTAGATTTTATAGTTTATATAAATGTGCACTTGCACACACAGGTGAAAATACAAATATGTACAGTTAATTTTGGCTTGCTAGCCACAGCCTTTTATGGTGGTTGATTGTGTTGACCAACTTGTCAACTACATGTGACCTAGACTCACCTGACAGGTGTACACCATCTCTTGCCAGGTTTTGCCTGTATGGTCTGGCTGTAAATTGAATGTAAGTTATGAGCTGTTGCTCCTGGTGACCTGAAGATTCTTACCTCAGTGTGAGGTATAGGTTTGAGTGTTGTGGGTAATTGACTGTGTCCCACTAGTACTACTTTATACATGAGGTATAAGCAGCAAATAAATTGGTGTGTATTAGGCTGACCTATGTGGTACTCTGCTGGTAGCCACAATTAATAAAATGTGGTTAGCCTAGATTATTACACACGGTAATTAGTTATGATTATGGTATTAATTGTAATACATCCGATTCGATAAGAACCAAAATTTTGTGTGGGGAAGAAAGCTTACTCTCTATTAATTGATTGATATTGAATTAATGAATTTAAATTAATCGAAGGACCACCCTATTTTGACTGAAAAGCGAAACAGATAAAGTTAAATGATAAGGACTGAAACACCAGTGCCTAGGGATAAGAAACTATTAAAGATTATTCTTTAAACTTCAATGGGCTGTATAATATATTAGTGTTCGAGAATAAACTTTCCGTCCTTCACAAAATGGGGGGTTAATACCAGAAGTAATCTACTCCCAGTATGCTTCATTGAGGCTGGTTCTTCCCCGAATAAAATTAGTAACTTCTACTACATACTATATTAAGAAACATTAGATAAATTGATTAAGGGTAAAAAGATTATATGTTGATTAACCAAGCAATTATTCTCAATTGACTTTTATGAGGCTAACATATTACGCTAGATATCTCAAATCAAATAAACTAAATCTCTTCGACTGATCTAGAATTTTCTCAATTAAAGAAATAATAGAAAAGGTTTCAGCTGCTTAGCTGTAATAGTGAACGGAGAGGTATAGGTCCAATGGCGTCGTCTGCTACTTGCTGCAACACGTGAGCTCGAGCATGGTGGGAACATAAGGACCACAACCGCTTTCAACACAGGCTGAAATTTCAACTAAATATACCAATTGTTTATATCTACTATCTAGTATTCTCACTATGCCATAGAAGGAATAAATTAATTCCTCATGGACTTATTGTTTGGGGAGGTCGCGTAGCATAACGATGGACAGTGCACAGTACAAGGATATAAAGAGTACTCAATATAAACAATTCTATGGCACTTAACCTGCTGGTTGTCCACCGAAGCAATCATAAATTGCTACTGGAGCAATTGCACGCTCCTAGGCCGATTAAATGCAAGGGCCTAACGTAGCATTGATGGAAATCAACTCTCCCGGGACGCACGATGTGATTGTTGGCGTCTCCACAATGCTAATGGCGGCGTCTCTCCGCCCTCCCTCAACTCGTCTCCCGCATTCACAACAGAAGTTAATAATCACGGATAATTTTTTCCGTGTAATTACTGATGTAATACGTTAATGAGAACCGGGTTGCAATTATAGTGAATTAAATAATATCATATTCTCGTTAAATGGTGTTAATCGAGAAATGGAAAGAAATTTTATTTCCACCATAGCATTCGTACGTAACAGAAAAACTGTTACTTGATAATAATCTCAGTTGATCTCAGATAATAACTCTCGATTTTGGATTATTAGGAGTTATATTATCCATAGTTAATTATTACACAGAATACTGATAATTAGAGAACCACATTCAATTCTCGAACATATTGGGAATAAATATGTTTAGATGGAAAAATATTAATTTATGTTAACACTACCATTAGTGGAATTAATAACTACTGTAATTAGTAGACAATAATGATGTATTAATACAATGGTAGTGTGTCAGTGTTGGAAATTTTCAACAGTGATGATGGTTGTGATGATGGTGGTGATGATGTTGGTGGTGATGGTGGTGGTGGTGATGGTGGTTATGGTGGTGGTGGCAGTGGTGAAGGTGGTGGTGGTGGGGATGGTGGTGGTGGTGGTGATGGTGGTGGCGGTGGTGGTGGTGATGATGGTGGGGGTGGTGGTGGTGGTGATGGTGGTGGTGATAGTGGTGGTGGTGATGGTGGTGGTTGTGATGGTGGTGGCGGTGGTGGTGGCGGTGATGGTGATGATGGTTGTGGTGGTGGTGGGGGTGGTGATGATGGTGATATTGTGATGATGGTGTTCGTGGTGATTGTGGGGTCGTGGTGATGGTGATGGTGGTGATGGTGGGGGTGGTGATGGTGGAGATGGTGGTGGTGACGGTGGTGAAGGTATTGGTGGTTTTGATGGTGGTGGTGAAGGTATTGGTGGTTTTGATGGTGGTGGTGGTGGTGGTGTGGTGGTGATGGTGGTGAATGTGGTGGTGGTGGGGATGGTGGTGGTGAATGTGGTGGTGGTGGTGAATGTGGTGGTGGTGGTGGCGGTGGTGGTGGTGAATGTGGTGGTGATGGGGATGGTGGTGGTGATGGTTCTGATGGTGGTGGTTATGATGGTGGTGGTGGTGGTGATGGTGGTAGTGATGGTGGTGGTTGTGGTGGTGGTGATTGTGGTGATGGTGGTGGTGGGGGTAGTGGTGATGGTGGTGATGGTGATGGTGGTGGTGATGGTGGTGGTGATGATGGTGGTGGTGGTGGTGGTAGTGATGGTGGTGGTTGTGGTGGTGGTGATTGTGGTGATGGTGGTGGTGGGGGTAGTGGTGATGGTGGTGATGGTGATGGTGGTGGTGATGGTGGTGGTGATGGTGGTGGTGATGATGGTGGCGGTGATGGTGGTAGTGATGGTGGTGGTTGTGGTGGTGGTGATTGTGGTGATGGTGGGGGTGGGGGTGGTGGTGATGGTGGTGGTGGTGGTTGTTATGGTGATGGTGGTGATGGTGGTGGTTATGGTGGTGGTTGTGGTGGTGGTGATGGTGGTGATGGTGGGGGTGGTTGTGGTGATGGTGATGGTGGTGATTGTGGGGGTGGGGGTGATGGTGGTGGTAGTGATGGTGGTGGTGATCGTGATTGTGGTGGTGGTGGTGGTGGTGATAGTGGTGGTGGTTGTGGTGATGGTGATGGTGATAGTGGTGATGGTGATGGTGGTGGTGGTGATGGTGATGGTGATTGTGACGATGGTGGTGGTAGTGATGGTGGTGATGGAGGTGGTGGTGGTGGTGTGGTGGTGTTGGAGGGGGTGGTGGTGGTGGTGATGGTGGTGTTGGAGGGGATGGTAGTGGTGGTGAAGATTTTGGAGATGGTGGTGATGGTGATGGTAAGGATGGTGATGGTGGTGGTGGTAGTGGTGATCGTGGTGGTGATGATGGTGATGGTGGTGGTGATGATGGTGATGGTGATAATGGTGGTGGTGATGATGGTGGTGGTGGTGGTGGTGGTGATGATGGTGGTGGTGATGATGGTGGTGGTGGTGGTGGTGATGATGGTGGTGGTGGTGGTGGTGATGATGATGGTGGTGGTGGTGATCATGGTGATGGTGATGATTGTGATGATGATGGTGGTGATGATGGTGGTGATGATGGTGATGATGATGGTGGTGATGATGGTGATGGTGGTGGTGATGATGGTGGTGGTGATGATGGTGGTGGTGGTGGTGTGTGATGATGGTTGTGGTGGTGGTGGTGATGATGGTGGTGGTGGTGGTGATGATGGTGGTGATGGTGGTGGTGGTGATGGTGATGATGATGGTGGTGGTGGTGGTGATGATGGTGGTGGTGGTGGTGGTGATGATGATGGTGGTGATGGTGGTGGTGGTGGTGGTGATGATGATGGTGGTGGTGGTGGTGGTGATGATGATGATGGTGGTGGTGGTGGTGATGATGGTGGTGATGGTGGTGGTGGTGATGGTGATGGTAGTGATGGTGGGGGTGGTGGTGATGGTGGTGGTTATGGTGGTGGTTGTGGTGGTGGTGATGGTTGTGGTGGTGGTGGTTGGGGTGATGGTGATGGTGGTGGTGGTGGTGGTGGGGGTGGTGGTGGTGGTGATAGTGGTGGTGGTGATGATGGTGATGATGGTGGTGGTGGTGGTGGTGGTGATGGTTGTGGTGGTGGTGCTGGGGGTTGGGTGTGGTGGTGGTGGTGGTGGTGGTGGTGGTGATAGTGGTGGTGGTGATGATGGTGATGATGGTGGTGGTGGTGGTGATGGTGGTGGTGGTGATGGTGGGGGTGGTTGTGATGGTGGTGGTTGTGATGGTGATGATGATGATGATGGTGGTGGTGGTGGTGATGATGGTGGTGGTGGTGGTGGTGGTGGTGATGATGGTGGTGGTGGTGTGGTGGTGATGATGGTGGTGGACACTGATCTGTTAGTATCTACTGGACGTGAGGTCTACCTCTTCATTCTCCGTCTCGTCAGTTTGTCCATGTTCATCAGCTTGTGTTGAGTGTTCACTTGTTCCAGCCCCGGAGTGTCTGTTTGTTCCTGCCTCGATGTTTATATGTCCCAGCCTCGGTGAGGGGAAGAGCCACGCGGGACGGACTTCATATAAAACAAGAACAACTATGTCGAGACACTCAGGTGGCACTAAGTGACACTCAAGTGACACTCAAGTGACACTAAAGTGACACTCAAGTGACACAGAAACAAACATCTCAGAGATCTCATGAAAGTGTATCTCAACAACAGATAGAAAATGTATATCAAAGGGACTGTCATACAACTTTTGTGCGTCAAGAAAACGAAAAGTATAATCTTGAGTGTCAACACTGGCTCTGTCATCCTGGCGTCCACCAACTTACATACAACCTATTCCTGTCATTATATATATATATGTAATATATATATATATATATATATATATATATATATATATATATATATATATATATATATATATTTATTTATTTATATATATGCGAACAAGCCTGAATGGTCCCCAGGACTATATGCAACTGAAAACTCACACCCCAGAAATGACTCGAACCCATACTGCCAGGAGCACCGCAACTGGTATGTACAGGACGCCTTAATCCACTTGACCATCACGACCGGACAAAAACTAATGGTAGCCAAGGCTATTTAGCCCATCAGCCCGCCGGCACTCTGAAAGTAATCTTGGGCATAGCATTTTATCAAATCACCTCGTTCTTTGAGGCACACGTGAGGAACACAAATGCGAACAAGCCTGAATGGTCCCCAGGACTATATGCAACTGAAAACTCACACCCCATAAGTAACTCGAACCCATACTACCAGGAGCACTCTGCTGGTGTACAGGACGCCTTAACCACTTGAACAACACGACCGAACTTAAGGAGGTAATAGCCGAAGCTATTTGAACCCCCCCCCCCGCCTCGCCGGCACTCGGTTGGTAATCTTGGGCATGGCATTTTATCAAATCTCCTCATTCTTTGGGGCACATGTGAGGAACACAAATGCGAACAAGCCTGAAAGGTCCCCAGGACTATATGCGACTGAAAACTCACACCCCATAAGTGACTCCTCCTACCCCCCCTCTAGGGGTCCCCTTGTCCTCCTAACCATTCCCCCCCATCGTCCCCCTCGTCCTCCCTAGCATCTCACACACCACCGTCCCCTCGTTCTCCTTCCATTCCCACCTCCCCCGTCTCCTCGTTCTCCCCACCATCCCTCACTCCCCTGTCCCCTCGTCCCCACCATCTCCAACTTCCCCGTCCCCTCGTCTTCTCCATCATTATCCTGTCCCCTGTCCCCTCGTCCTCCCCACGATCGACCGTACTGGATTGGTTACAATGACTGACCGACATGGAGAACTAAGCCAGGCTGCTGAGAAACATTCCTGAGGAACATAGACTAATCTCTGATGAGAATTACTAGGTAAAAACTCAAGAATGTGGAACAACATCGATGATAATAATAGTGAGGTTATCTTGAGATGATTTCGGGGCTTAGCGTCCCCGAGGCCCGGTCCTCGACCAAGACACCGTTTTATTACTCATCCCCTGTCGAACTTCCAGGTACCTATTTACTGCTAGGTGAACAGGTAAACCAGGGTGAAAGAAACTCTGCCCATTCCTTTCCGTCTCCACCGGAAGATCAAACTCGGAAACTTAGGACTACGAATCCGATGCGTTGTGCACTCAGCTGTCAGGCCCCATGTGAGAGCCACAGAAGGAACAGAGAAAGGGTAAATATAGAAACAGGAATTATGTCAGAAAACATTGATGCTTCCAAGGATGTGGTTGCCAGCACTAGACGAGAAATCAAACTAAATCATACATCATAAAAATCACTAAATCATACATCATAAAAATCACTAAATCATACTTCATAAAAATCACTAAATCATACTTCATAAAAATCACTAAATCATACATCATAAAAATCATTATATCATACAAAAAAATCATACTAATAAGGTATAGAATCTAAACAGTGAGGTATATTATGACACTTGTGAGGGATATTATCATTCTTGTACGGTATCTTATCATACTAGTGAGGCGTGATATCATATTATTGAGGCATATTATCATACTCGTGGGATATATTTTCATATTAGTGAGAGTCTTTATCACATTAGTGAGGCATGTTATTATGATAGTCTGGTATTATATCACACCTGTGAGGTATAATATCACAAGTGTGAGGTATACTATAATGTAAGTGAGCTGTATTTTCTTGCAAGGGAAGTATATTGTCAGACCAGTGAGCTGTTGTGTTACCCGTCCATAGGCTAGGCTCGTTCAAGCAGCAACCAATCCCAGAGAAGCATGCGTCACTTTTTTTTTCACTTACTGTGTATGCAAAAGTCGGTATTTTGTAATATATATATTAGCATAATATATATTATGTATATAATTATATTATATGTTATAATATAATATATTATATTATTGTATGCCAAATAGTATGGTATCGCGTCTGAAAAAAATCAGAGCAAAACGGAAATTGTTTTCTCTGATAGTCTCCAAACTCCAAACAAAGAGGGTGCCTCTTTAGTAGATACTAAGAGGCACCCTTCTTGAGCCCGGATGGGCACATGTATAAGCAAGTAGATGGGGTCGCCATGGGTTCTCCCCTAGGTGTCCTGTTTGCGAACTTCTACATGGGTACTATCGAGAAAAAAGTCTTAGTCGACTTGAACTTGAAACCGGCCATATACTGCAGGTATGTTGACGACATTTTTACACAGGTACCTGATGTCAGACATCTGCAGGAGCTGAAGGAGGCGTTTGAGCAGAATTCTGTGTTGCGTTTCACTTACGAGATGGAGAAGGATGGGAAGCTGCCCTTTCTAGATGTAACAGTCATGGAAAGGAGCGGAGGTTTCCACACTGCAGTCTACACTAAGGAAACAAACATAGAATGTGCCTAAATGCCAACAGTGACTGCCCAGACAGGTACAAGAGGAGTGTTGTTAACGCTTATGTCGACCGTGCTCTCAGCCACAGCTCAGAATGGAAGCAAGTCGACGAAGAACTCTGTAGGGTAAGGCAGGTCCTAGTCAACAACGGCTTCTCCAATGGTTTCATTGAAGAATCATGAATCATGAAGAAAGTGAATGCCATGCAACCTCTGAAGAGACAACTAATACAACACCTATACCCCCTATTAGACTATTTTACAGGAATTCTTCTCCACAGCTCATAAAACGGAGGAAAGGGTCCTGAAAGATATTGTTAATAGAAATGTTATCCCTACAGACAAAAATCAGAAGATACAACTAACGATTTACTATAAAACCAAGAAAACGGCCAGCCTACTCATGAGAAACTCTCCAGACACGGAGCAGAACGCTCTAAAAGAGACAAACGTCGTCTATGCCTTCAAATGCCCTCTTGGGGACTGTAAGCCTCAAAAACTCAGTATATAGCAAGACAACAACATCTCTTTCCAGGCGTTTAACGATGCATAAGCACAGGGCTCCATTAAGGAACATATATCTCTTCCCACAACAAACCATCACCAGAGAAATCTTAGCAAACAACACAGAAATCATTGATAGATACAGCGACAGCAGGCGGCTTGACATCTGCGAGGCACTACACATCAAGAAGTCAACACCAGCAATCAACAGCCAATTAACGCACAACTATATTCTACCCACTTCAAGACTCCGCTCCAATATAGAAACATCAAGAAATATGGGCCAATAGGCCTTCTGCAGTTCTATATTTACCCAATCTATACCCATTGTTCTGTACCCCACTATTCTGTCCCCGTATTGTATTACATCACCTCACCCAAATGCAGGTATAAGAGCCAATGTTGTTTCAGTCATAAGTTCAGTCATAAGTTGTGTGTAGATAAACTAAAGTCTTTGAAAATGTAATAAGTTTTACGAAACGCGCTCAAGTGTCGCGTCAGACTAGAAATAAAAATGAATTTTGGAGAATTGATTTTTCATTTACCGTCACCAGTAAAAAGAAACATAAGGAATTCGAGAAAATTCGTGTTAGAATTATTAATCTTACTTTTTCGGTCATATTTAATAATATATATAATATATATATATATATATATTATATATATATATATATATATATATATTATATTATTATATATATAATATATCTATATGCAAACAAGCCTTTGCTTGTTCGAGATATATAATATATATATATATATAATATGATATATGATATATATATTATAATAATATATATATATATAATTATAACTATATGTGGTATAGATATATATTGATTTATATATTGAGTATTAAATATTTGATATATGATTAATATTATACATATGGTAGACAGTGGCTCGGTAAAGCTTCCTCTTTGCATTCTTAGACCCTCTATACAATACTTTACTATTATATATATATATATATATATATATATCTATATATATAATATAAGATAT
>WNGS01167372.1:23906749-23918993 GCA_020271785.1 Procambarus virginalis | reverse complement strand
GTGGTGGTGGGGTGATGGTGATGGTGATGGTGGTGGTGATGGTGGTCGTGATGGTGGTCGTGATGGTGGTGGTGATGGCGGTGATGGTGTTGGTGGTGATGGTGGTGGTGGTGATGGTGGTGGTGGTGGTGGTAGTGGTGGTGGTGGTGGTAGTGGTGGTGGTGATGGAGGAGGTGGTGATGGAGGAAAAGGTGATGGTGGTGATGGTAGTGGTGGTGGTGATGGTGGTGGTGATGGTGGTGTTGGTGATGGTGGTGGTGGTGGTGGTGGTGGTGGTGGTGGTGATGGTGGTGGTGGTGGTGGTGATGGTGATGGTGGTGGTGGTGGTGGTGGTGGTGATGGTGGTGGTGGAGGTGGGGGTAATGGTGGTGATGGTGGTGGTGGTGATGGTGATGGTGGTGGTGGTGGTGATGCTGATGGTGATGGTGGTGGTGGTGATGGTGGTGGTAATGGTGATGGTGGTGGTGATGGTGATGGTGGTGGTGATGGTGATGGTGGTGGTGATGCTGATGGTGGTGGTGATGCTGGTGATGGTGGTGATGGTGATGGTGGTGGTGGTGATGGTGGTGGTGGTGATGGTGATAGTGATGGTGGTGGTGGTGATGGTGGTGGTGGTGATGGTGGTGGTGATGGTGGTGGTGGTGATGGTGGTGATGGTGTTAGTGGTGATGGTGGTGGTGGTTGTTGTGATGTTGGTGATGGTGGTGGTGGTGATGATGATAGTGGTGATGGAGGTGGTGGTGATGGTGGTGAAGATATTGGTGATTTTGATGGTGATGGTGGTGGTGATGATGATTGTGATGATGGTGGTGATGATGTTAATGGTGATGGTGGTGGTGATGAGGTGATGATGGTGGTGGCGGTAGTGGTGGCAGTGGTGGTGATGATGGTGGTGAAGGTATTGGTGATTTTGATGGTGGTGGTGGTGGTGGTGATGATGGTGGTGGTGATGTTAATGGTGGTGGTGGTGATGAGGTGATGGTGGTGGTGGTGGTGGTGGTGATGGTGGTGGTGGTGGTGGTGGTGGTGAAGGTGGTGGTGGTGGTGTAACACGGGTGTTCCATTGTACATGGGTACTCCGTTCTTTTTTTTAATCTTCTTTTACCTACACCCTGTCCTTAATCTTTATTCACTTCTCAAACCAAGGGACCCCCAAAGCTATACTTGAGCCGACCCCACGCCACATGGTCTTAAGCCATTGACCGACTTACGATTCTACAACCTTATGACGTGAAAACAGACTTCTAGCACAACTCTAGAATCGTCTTGCGCTGCCACCACCTGTCCATTACCACTGAGCAATGACCGAGGTCTGGATCGATCATGAATTGAATTTTACGTTAAGTGTGGAACTAATTAAAAATCAAAGGGATAATGAATTCTTATTCGGTGTTAGAATGCGGCCCAACTCAACTCGGCCTCTTAGGCTACCCACATGTCCGGGACAATGTAAATAAATTACACAAAATGAAAATTAATAAAAAGACAATTTACTAGCTAAATGGTTTATTCAAAACTAAACAAAATCTAAAATTTAAAGCACTCCCTAAACTGAGCACGCCCTGACATAAAAAGCAATGAGTTGAACTAATTCCCTATACCAAATCTTATAGCAACTCTACCTTGAGGCGACCAGCTAGGTGTTAGTGCTAGGTCTTGGGGAAAATGGGTCGAGGCCACCTTCCCGGCCGCTCCCTGGAACCACACTGTCTCTCCCACATGCTCCTCTACCCAGAAGCCCAGATCGGTACTTTTGTGCCTAGTCTACTAAGTTACTAGCAAGGCTTAAGTTTAACAACTAATCTCTGTTGTACTGAACGACCCAGATTGGTTGAATTCTTTTAACTGAAGATAATTTCACAAGCATCTTAGGAAGAGCTATTTCCGTTTACAAAATGGCTATTTGACCTTTGAGAAAATACAAAAAATATGGAGCTTTGGTGACCCTTGTGACCTCAGGTCGGCCAGATGATTGCGCGGCAGAGGCTAGTCCCGCTAGTGACGTCACTGATGGTGACTTAACTCATTATCCTGACAATTAGGATCCTCTCAATACTATAAACAGTAATACTATAAAGTTTGAATGAAGACTAATTTCTCAAGATTACTGAATAATGTGGAATAATTCATTATACGAAATTGTGAACAAAGGCGCCAGTTATTTTCACCGCCAATCCCCCCACGGGATTCGACCATGTGCTTGGTCAGGTCCCTACCCGTGGTTCAAAGAACATTCTGGATCATGCCTACCACAACTAGTTTGTTACAACCCCCCCACACAAGCAACTTAGTAAACCTTGTTAATTTGTTCAAAATAACGAGATTTAGTATCCAAACCCTCAATAAACTCAAACTCATGTCACAAACAAAAACTAACCTAACTAAGAAAATTTGACAATCATCAGATTGTCCAACAACATCACAATAAACATGTTCAAATACATCAATGTCTCAGCTGTCAACTGACAGCAATCCTCCAACATCAGGAAACATACATCCTACACTTACTGACATAGCTAAATAACATGTCCCTACTGAAACAGCAAAGACTAACTATTAAAATCTCTTGGCTCTTTACTAGCCAAGCTCATGTGTCCTCTAGAGGTGAACACACCGTGCTCTACATGAAACATAAAAATATATATCTACCGACTGAACTTCAGTCATCCGGGAGCGTCCCACTGAACTCTACTAAGTTCACATCCGTGTACTATCCACTCTCCAATCAATGTCAATCATGACATTCTCAAGGATCACACCTAGTTTTTATTACATGTATCTAAAATATATAAAAAAAGTTCCTACTATACTATATCACAGGTTTCAGCTGACTGTACAGCCAAGTGTTCGCACTCACTGTAAGAGTGTCAGTGTTTATATTGGTCCGCCTCTCCTGTGTTCAATCATTCTGAAAAAAAAACACACAACATAATTTTCCATAACCGTTTGTTCTGGGCTTAGACAATTACACAGGGGCTTCAAATTTTATTTACTGACCAATTTATAGAGTATAATTTCCAAATCATTATACCAGAATAATTATTTTAAATCTGTTTTCCAACATTTATAAAGTATTGTGATTCTAAATCTGTTTTTCAACATTTAAACAAAAGTGTCCAGATATTCTTTATACAGATGTTCAGAGCCAACTTTATCTTTTGTACCAAATGTTCTTGAGTAAAAAAAATCGATGCTGATGGACGTTGAATGTAGTCGCTGACGATGATGTCGATCTTGCTTCTCTCATGCGTAGGCATCGATACCTGGTCCTCTTGTACTCCCATCCGGTACTCTTCAATGACGACAGAGTGTAGTAGAGCGGAGTGCCAAGTGACAGCTGTAGAATACTGTTACCTCGGCCATTGATCTGGGTCCCGACAGTCTACACGCCTTCATATCAATCACAGTTCACACGGCAGTCTTGATGTTAAACTTGACAGCGCAGATGACCACAGCAGAGCAGGACTGGATGTACCAACGGTGTCTCGCAACAGGAGTGGTGTCAAAGGGTCGTAGAGGCGGGTTGCTTGTTTGGAAAACAGGTGAATCTTGTCTTCCATCATTGCTCACGTCATCTCAGGCGTTTCTTGATGTCACCAGGTTACTAGGCCGTAAACACCAACTGTGTATACCCTTGTACCACCGACTTTAGGCCAAAGGAGGCAATTTTGCGACCTTCTATTGGCGAGTCCCGTAACTCTGTAGGGAGACCGTGCCTTCCACCTGTGACCGCCTTAGTTCCGCATTCCTGATGCTTCAGATGACATAATCATTAATCTTTCGGCGAAACTCTTGAGTACTGCTACTTGCTTTCCATTTTTTTGACCTCTCCTCCAACACTGCTGGAATGGCTGCAGTCTAGATGACGCAGCAGGTGGGTAGTGGTGATCTCGAGACAGCTACCCTGGAGTTGTATGGCACCTCCGGTGACTGCTCTATGTGGACAGCTCGCTGGCCCTGACAACCTCGTTTAGTGACGTGAGGCGTCGGCCGGGTGACTCTTGGTCACTCATCCCCAAAGTAACTGATGTATGGGTTACTGGGTCTGGTGGGGGGAGGGCTTTGTGTAACGTGCCTTCCCCCTCGGTCTTTACAGACAAGGGTTCACGTGTGGCTGGAACAACTGGGTTGGTGTACCAATCAGACCTGGGAACAGACAGACACAACACAGCGGAAGCATAGATATACTCTGGGTTTGGTGGAGGTGCAACCCCAGAGCACGGTAAAAGCTGCTACCCGAGTTAAGTATAGTAATAGTTCATCTCATTGCCTCTACAGGAAAATCTAATGAATACTAAAGTATACTAACCAAGGAAGTTACTGTATAGCACAAGATCTCGTCACCATAGGGTGGCGAGACTGCACCTGACTACTGACGAGCGATGACAGAGGGTCATCATCATCCCCTGACTCGTCGGTGAAGCCATGAGTCAGCACTGCTGAGTCAGGAACTAGACCCGCTGAAGGTAGTTCTAATTCCTCTCTAGCATGATATTGTTTGAATTTATTTACATGAATTGTCCTTTCCACCTGGTCCTCGAAATACTCCTTTTATAACAAGATTAACCGGCCCCGCCCTTTTTACTATTCTATACGGACCTTGCCACCTCGGAGCTAGTTTCCTACTCTGATTGGCGGGTGCAGCCTCATTCACTCTCAATATGAGGCTTCCTTCCTTTAACTCAAGAGGGCGCACTTTTTTGTCATAAAACTGAACATGCCGATTCCGTGCCTTCTTGGACGCTTCAGCTGCAATATTCCATGCATTTCTCATTTTTCCAAGGACTTCTGAAGGATAGTCCTCCCTGTATGCAACATTATGTCTGTTAAGCAGACCTGAGGGGAAATTGCATGAATTACCAGTAAACAAATGAAGGGGTTGGGTGTTAATCGATTGGTGAATGGCAGTAGTCAAGGCTAATTGAACATAGGGTAGGTGTTCATCCCAAGAGCTCACGTCATGTTTAGGAAGGATTGCAAACATATCCATGACTGAACGATTAGTCCGTTCTGTCATTCCGTTTGCTTGTGGGTGGTAGGCTGTTGTAAAAGCCGAAGTTGTCTCTAAAATCTTACAGACTTCCCTAAATATATTCCCATTGAATATTTGACCCCGGTCAGAGACTAAAACTTTAGGGAGGTCTAAATACAGTAACGAACCTACGCAAGAACGCATCTGCAACCATACGAGAATCCTTCTGAGGTAATGCAACTAGTGTAGTGTACCGAGACAAATGGTCAACTAGGACCAACACGTATCTATTCCCTGAATGAATGTGATGTAAATCAATGAAATTGGCCCCAACACGGTCTAAAGGTTCACGAATTTCAGGAAATTCCTGAAGTGGGGCTTGTACCTTAAGGGTGCCTTTCCTCCTCTGGTAAGAAGGGCACGACGTCACGAAATTGATTATTTCAGAAAGTAATCCTGGGAAATAAAATAGAGTCTTTGCCTTTAAGTGGGTTTTAAAGACCCCCGGATGCCCTGCAATTTTAGATGCATGCGCAAGCTTTAACGCTGATGACCGCAACGCATCCGGAATAACTAGTTGAAATACTGCCCTATCATTCTGGCTATTAACGTAATACAGGACGCCCTGTTTCATCTCAAAATCATGAATAGGCAAATTCTTTTTCTTTTTTGGGTATTTTCTCCTTCTAAATACTCAATAATTTCTTTCCATCTAGGCTCGCTCATCTGGTATTCTCTCATTTCATCTGATGGAATTGTTTCAATATTTTCATTAACTTTAACTGACACTATATTCTACTTAACGTATCTGGCACAACATGTGCTGGACCAGGCTTGTACAAAATCTGGAATGAGTGGGCCGAAAGTTCGTGCGACCAGTGTGACATTCGTGAGCATTTTGTTCGCTTCTTAAAGATGTGTGTCAACGCTCGATGGTCCGTGTAAATTATAAAGTGCCGCTGAAATAGGTAAGGCTCGAAATACCTAACTGATTCTACTACTGCCAGTGCCTCCCGATCCGTAGCTGAATAGCAAACTTCAGGTCCTTTGACCTTTCTACTGAAATAGGCTACCGGACGGGGTAAATTATCTGCATCTCGCTGAATTAAGCACCTGCCAATAGCTATATCGCTGGCGTCAGTGTGCACCTCCCAATCTTTCTCAAAATCAGGAATAGCCAATACCGGTGTCGTGATTAGTTGGTCCGTCAGTTTGCGATAGGCTTCGTCATGCTCAGATTTCCACACAAACTTCGCATTTTTCTTTGTCAGATCAGTCAGGGGTGCTGAAATGCCAGCGAAACCTTCAATATGACGACGAAAATATCCGGCTGCACCCAAAAACCTATGCACGTCCATTGCTGCCCTTGGAGTAGGCATGTCAGCAATGGCACGGCAAGAATCTGGGTCAGGGCGGATACCGTTGGGCACACCTGGAAGCCCAGAAATTTGAATTTCTGGGCCGCCAGGGTGCACTTTTGAACGCTTAGCTTGAACCCTGCCTGATCTAACAACGTCAAAGTCTCAGTTATATGTCAACCCATGGTGGACAGGCCACCGAACTTTCAATCCTCCTCTCTCTCTACACCCGCATCCTCTTCCTGAATTTCATCTCCCCATCCCTCTACCTCCCCCCCATCCTTTCCAAGCCCTTTGGACATCAAAGCAAAAAGTCTCAGTTAAGTCCCGAAGGTGTTCCTCAAACGTCCTGGAATATATCACAACATCATCCAGGTACGCTAAAGAATGCCTTCCCAGGACCGGACTAAGTATGAAGTTTATGGCCCTCTGAAACGACGAAGGTGCTGTCTTTAAACCAAACGGCATCCTACAGAATTGATAAGTGTGCCTTCCATTCGAGAATGCTGTTTTATCCCTATCCTGTTCTGCCACCGGAATCGCCCAATACGCCGATTTCACGTCAAGAGTTGAGAAATACTTTGCAGCACCAAATTGATCTATTATCTCCTGTATTCGGGGCAACGGATACACATTACCCTTAGTTATTTCGTTCACCTTCCGGTAGGCAACACAGAAACGATAACTACCGTCCGGTTTCCGAACTAGCACAACAGGAGAGAGCCACGGTGACGTACTAGGCTCTATCACGCCCTGCTTCAACATTTTCTGGCACTCCTCCCTGATAACGTTCTTTGCCTGTTCCGGCAACCTCCACTGTCTCATGTACACAGGCAAATGATCACTAGTCGGAATGGTGTGCTCAATCTTATCAAGGAGACCAATCTGGTCATCCTCTGTCGCAAATAATTTAGGGAATTTCCGCAAAACTCCTCTCAGTGCCTTCCTATCCGCCTGTGTAACATGTTGCAAATCAAGTGCTGAAATTAATTTTTCTACCTCTTCTACATTACGTGCAACATTTCTCGTCTCATACTGTACTTTGGATGGTGTTTTAGTATCAATCATGTTTAATGCACTACATTGTGCAGTGACGGTTGGCGTCTCAGCTATCTCATGGTGAAAGATTTCTGTGTCCTCCACCATGGTTCCCTGAGATACCCTATCACCTGCCCTGAAGCGAAAAGTCTTATGTGAAAGATTGACATCTGAAATGAGTGCACCTTTATCGAGCACTACAATTAAATGATGAGGAATTAATAAGCTATAACATCTCCCAGCCCCCTGAAGAGTGGTACCCGGTTGTAAGTGACGTCCCACGGCTGGTTGGTTGATACCTGGTTGATGGGGTTCTGGGAGTTCTTCTACTCCCCAAGCCCGGCCCGAGGCCAGGCTTGACTTGTGAGAGTTTGGTCCACTAGGCTGTTGCTTGGAGCGGCCCGCAGGCCCACATACCCACCACAGCCCGGTTGGTCCGGCACTCCTTGGAGGAATAAATCTAGTTTCCTCTTGAAGATGTCCACGGTTGTTCCGGCAATATTTCTTATGCTGGCTGGGAGGACGTTGAACAACCGCGGACCTCTGATGTTTATACAGTGTTCTCTGATTGTGCCTATGGCACCTCTGCTCTTCACTGGTTCTATTCTGCATTTTCTTCCATATCGTTCACTCCAGTACGTCGTTATTTTACTGTACAGATTTGGTACTTGGCCCTCCCGTATCTTCCATGTGTATATTATTTGATATCTCTCTCGTCTTCTTTCTAGTGAGTACATTTGGAGAGCTTTGAGACGATCCCAATAATTTAGGTGCTTTACCTCGTCTATGTGTGCCGTATATGTTCTCTGTATTCCCTCTATTTCAGCAATCTCTCCTGCTCTGAAGGGGGAAGTGAGTACTGAGCAGTACTCAAGACGGGACAACACAAGTGACTTGAAGAGTACAACCATTGTGATGGGATCCCTGGATTTGAAAGTTCTCGTAATCCATCCTATCATTTTTCTGGCTGTCGCAATATTTGCTTGGTTATGCTCCTTAAACGTTAGGTCGTCAGACATTATTATTCCCAAATCCTTTACATGCTGTTTTCCTACTATGGGTACATTTGATTGTGTTTTGTACTCTGTATTATGTTTAAGGTCCTCATTTTTACCGTACCTGAGTACCTGGAATTTATCACTGTTAAACATCATGTTATTTTCTGATGCCCAGTCGAAAACTTTATTAATATCAGCTTGAAGTTTTTCAATGTCTTCAGCCGAGGTAATTTTCATACTGATTTTTGTGTCGTCTGCAAAGGATGATACGAAGCTGTGACTTGTATTTTTGTCTATATCTGATATGAGAATAAGGAAAAGCAGCGGTGCAAGGACTG
Organism: Procambarus virginalis; assembly: GCA_020271785.1. Classification (NCBI taxonomy): domain Eukaryota; kingdom Metazoa; phylum Arthropoda; class Malacostraca; order Decapoda; family Cambaridae; genus Procambarus; species Procambarus virginalis. The sequence continues at coordinate 23,910,289 of WNGS01167372.1, read as the reverse complement.
TACCCTGAGGTACAGAGCTTTTAACTGCACTTGGACTAGATTTTATATGGTTGACCGTTACTCGCTGAGTCCTGTTTGACAGAAAACTGAGTATCCAGCGTCCTACTTTACCGGTTATTCCCATTGACTTCATTTTGTGTGCTATCACGCCATGGTCACATTTATCGAAAGCCTTTGCGAAGTCCGTGTATATCACATCAGCATTCTGTTTTTCTTCTAATGCCTCAGTGACTTTGTCGTAGTGCTCAAGTAGCTGTGAGAGGCACGATCTTCCCGCTCGAAATCCATGTTGGCCTGGGTTGTGAAGGTCATTGGTCTCCATGAAATTGGTGACCTGACTCCTAATCACTCTCTCAAATACTTTTATGATGTGCGATGTTAGTGCAACTGGTCTATAATTCTTTGCCAATGCTTTGCTCCCTCCCTTGTGTAGAGGGGCTATGTCTGCTACTTTAAGTGCATCTGGTATCTCCCCCGTGTCCAAGCTCTTCCTCCACACTATACTGAGTGCCTGTGCTACCGGCACTTTGCATTTCTTTATAAATATTGAATTCCATGAGTCAGGACCTGGGGCCGAGTGCATGGGCATGTTTTCAATTTCTCTTTCAAAATTTAGTGCGCTCGTGTTGATATCAGTTATATTTACAGGGGTTTGAATATCCCGCATAAAGAAATTATCTGGATCTTCCACTTTCATGTTTATTGGAGTGCTAAACATGTCCTCATACTGCTTTTTTAGGATTTCACTAATTTCTTTGTCATCCTCCGTGTATGAACCTTCACTTGTACGAATAGGTCCAATACTGGCAGTGGTTTTTGCTTTTGATTTCGCATATGAGAAGAAATATTTTGGATTTTTCTTTATTTCCTGAATTGCTTTCTGTTCTAACTGCCTTTCTTCAGTTTCATATGAGTGTTTCAATTTCCGCTCGATTTCTTCAATCTCCCTATTTAAATTATTCCTTCTTTGACGGGAAATTCGTGTCTGCATAAGCAGTTCTGTTATTTTTTCCTGCGTTTATACTGTCGTCTGCGTTCTCTTTCTACGTTAGATCTCTTTCTGGCTTTCCTCAAGGGAACATGTTTCAGACAGACTTGATACGCTTCCGCAGTCAGTTTTTCTATTCCTTCTGTAGGACTTGTATTACTTAAAACAGTTTCCCATGGAATGTTTGTAAGTTCCCTGTTTATTATCTCCCAGTCTATCCTTTTATTATTAAAATTGAATTTACTGAATAGCCCCTCTCGCTTTATCAACGTTTTAGGTCTATTCTGAGTATTGATGGTCGTTTGCACTTCAATGAGCTTGTGATCTGAATATGTGGTATCTGATATCGTAATGTCTCTGATAATGTCTTCATTGTTCGTAAAGACCAAATCTAAAATATTTTCATTTCTCGTTGGCTCCGATATCTGCTGACTGAGTGAAAATTTGTCACAGAATCTAAGTAGTTCTCTAATCTGTGGTTGGTTAGGTCCTGATAGATTTCCTGGTATAATATTATTGTTTGCTATTTTCCACCTGAGACTAGGCAAGTTGAAGTCACCTAGGAAGATAATATCAGGTATCGGGTTCTCCAAATTATCAAGGCTATTCTCTATTTTGTTTATCTGTTCTGTGAACTCCTCAGCCGTTGCATCTGGCGGTTTGTATATTAGAATAATCACTAAATTTATTTTCTCTATTTTTAATCCCAGTACCTCTACCACCTCATTTGTAACGTTTAGGAGCTCCGAGCATACAAGGTCTTCCCTAATATACAGACCCACTCCTCCATGTGACCTACTTTTCCTATCACACCTGTATAGGTTATATCCTGGAATCCAGATCTCACTGTCCAACAATTCCCCTGCATGGGTTTCTGTGAAAGCTCCAAATACTGCATTTGACTCCGTGAGGAGGCCATTTATGAACTGTACTTTGTTGTTTGTTCTTGTTTTCAGTCCTTGTATGTTGGCAAAGATGAATGAGGTTACTCTATTAGTGATAGTTTGACTGGGAGACTTTTTCGGCAAGCCCATTATGCGTGGACATAATAAGTTTGTTCTGACCAGTACTGATTGTTGTAGGGCAGTTGCCTGTCGTAGTTGTAGTTCCCTTTCGGTGTGTAATTGTACCTGTAATTCTGGAATGCAAGTGGATCTGGCATCCAGTTCCATACACTCTCCATGCTCCTCCTTTTGAATTCTCTGTCGGTCTGGTATAAAAAATTTATAGAGTTTCCTCCCAATTCATTATCCTGCTTGCCACTCTTTATGTAGCGTTCCGTGCCTTTCACGTGAAAGTGTGGGCAGCTGAGGTCATAGCATTTTCTGTCCTCCAGTGAGGTTTGACACATGTCAGGATGGAAAAACCTACATATTGATCCAAATCGACACTCACCTTTCCTAAGCATATTTAAACATTTTTTGGGATGTTGGTAACTGCATTCTAATCCTTTCTTATTACCAGCATATCTATGTCTGCATATGCCCTTTGCATAAAATTTGCATAAGTCTGTCCTTCTGTTCTGAATTGCTCTATCGGGAACCGTTGTAGTGTCTGTACCTATCGAGCTGTCAGTGCTGTCTGGTACACTTTCTAGTTTACTGTCATCTACATCCGGGCCTACTGAGTCAGAGTTTACAACTTCCTGAGTTTCTGCCTCGGTTTCATCCCTGACTATAGCCTCCGCCCCTGGTATAGTAGAATTGTTGTTGTTCCTTTCCCACTCCTTCTGGATGGCTGGTAGGCTTCCAATGAATGATGTTTTCCGATCATGCGTCATGTTATCTAGAAGGTTTTTTAGGATATTCCAAGCTGGCTGGTCATGTTTACACACCCAGAGCAAGTGGCCAGCTCTCAGTGCCGCAGTGTTACTCACTCCTGCACAAGCCGAATGGAATCTAGTCTTACAGATATAACATTCAATTCCCGTTACCTTCGTCTTTAAGGAGTTGTTACAGTGGCCACAAATTTGTTTATTTACTCCCATTTTGCCTTGTTTTGTTGTATATATCTATATATTTATAATATTATATGTATACCGTATATTTGTAACAATATGTATATTTATTTGTTCTACTGTATGGTCAGTACTTATCGCCCGGTCGAGGGTGAGGGTCCCAGAGGCTGTATAGTTGGCTCGTTGTTGTCCCAGGCCGCGGCTGGAGGCCCTCAGTTGCCAGTTACTTGGGTTATACACTGATATATTAATTCGCTTGTATTACAATAAGGGATTTTCTGCTTTATTCCCGACTTGCAATAGTATTCACTTTCTCTATTACTAATTTCTCGATCCACATTCCCCTATTACACTTGTTGGAAACCAAATTTGCTAGTAAGCACACACACACACACACGGTGGCCACACAGGATGTGGGCCTATGGGCTGGGTTCTGGCACCACGAGGTGAACTCACACAAAATCACTTGTTATTCCTTAAAGCACAAAGTCGGACGGCAATCACTATGGTATATTGTTTAATAGGTTGAGATGCACTTTATGAGTTATCTGACTGTGTTTAGTTCCTGTATCACTGAAATATCCCGAGATAATAT
>WNGS01167372.1:23886374-23905749 GCA_020271785.1 Procambarus virginalis | reverse complement strand
CAGGGCTGTGTGTACTAGCAGGTCTGTGTGTTACTAGCAGGGCTGTGTGTTCCTAGCAGGACTGTGTGTTACTAGCAGGGCTGTGTGTTACTAGCAGGTCTGTGTGTTACTAGCAGGGCTGTGTGTTACTAGCAGGGCTGTGTGTTACTAGCAGGGCTGTGTGTTACTAGCAGGGCTGTGTGTTCCTAGCAGGGCTGTGTGTTCCTAGCAGGGCTGTGTGTTCCTAGCAGGGCTGTGTGTTCCTAGCAGGTCTGTGTGTTACTAGCAGGACTGTGTGTTACTAGCAGGGCTGTGTGTTCCCAGCAGGGCTGTGTGTTACTAGCAGGACTGTGTGTTCCTAGCAGGGCTGTGTGTTACTAGCAGGGCTGTGTGTTCCTAGCAGGGCTGTGTGTTCCTAGCAGGGCTGTGTGTTACTAGCAGGGCTGTGTGTTACTAGCAGGGCTGTGTGTTACTAGCAGGGCTGTGTGTTCCTAGCAGGGCTGTGTGTTCCTAGCAGGACTGTGTGTTACTAGCAGGTCTGTGTGTTCCTAGCAGGGCTGTATGTTACTAGCAGGGCTGTGTGTTCCTAGCAGGGCTGTATGTTACTAGCAGGGCTGTGTGTTCCTAGCAGGGCTGTGTGTTCCTAGCAGGGCTGTGTGTTCCTAGCAGAGCTGTGTGTTCCTAGCAGGGCTGTGTGTTCCTAGCAGGGCTCTGTGTTCCTAGCAGAGCTGTATGTTACTAGCAGGGCTGTGTGTTCCTAGCAGGTCTGTGTGTTACTAGCAGGACTGTGTGTTACTAGCAGGACTGTGTGTTACTAGCAGGGCTGTGTGTTCCTAGCAGGATCGCTGTTCCTAGCAGGGTTGTGTTCCCAGCATGGCTGTGTGTTCCTAGCAGGTCTGTGTGTTCCTAGCAGGGCTGTGTGTTCCTAGTAGGGCTGTGTGTTCCTAGCAGGGCTGTGTGTTACTAGCAGGGCTGTGTGTTCCTAGCAGGATCGCTGTTCCTAGCAGGGTTGTGTTCCCAGCATGGCTGTGTGTTACTAGCAGGCTCGCTGTTCCTAGCAGGGCTGTGTGTTACTAGCAGGGCTGTGTTTCCCAGCAGGGCTGTGTGTTCCTAGCAGGCTCGCTGTTCCTAGCAGGGCTGTGTGTTCCTAGCAGGGCTGTGTGTTACTAGCAGGCTCGCTGTTCCTAGCAGGGCTGTGTGTTCCTAGGAGGGCTGTGTGTTCCAGCAGGGCTGTGTGTTCCTAGCAGGGCTGTGTGTTACTAGCAGGCTCGCTGTTCCTAGCAGGGCTGTGTGTTCCTAGCAGGGCTGTGTGTTCCTAGCAGGGCTGTGTGTTACTAGCAGGCTCGCTGTTCCTAGCAGGGCTGTGTGTTCCTAGCAGGGCTGTGTGTTCCTAGCAGGCTTGCTGTTCCCAGCAGGGCTGTGTGTTCCTAGCAGGGTTGTGTGTTCCCAGCAGGGCTGTGTGTTACTATCAGGCTCGCTGTTCCTAGCAGGGCTGTGTGTTCTTAGCAGGGCTGTGTGTTCCCAGCAGGGCTGTGTGTTCCCAGCAGGACTGTGTGTTACTAGCAGGGCTGTGTGTTCCTAGCAGGGCTGTGTGTTCCTAGCAGGCTTGCTGTTCCCAGCAGGGCTGTGTGTTCCTAGCAGGGCTGTGTGTTCCCTGCAGGGCTGTGTTACTATCAGGCTCGCTGTTCCTAGCAGGGCTGTGTGTTCCTAGCAGGGCTGTGTGTTCCTAGCAGGGCTGTGTGTTCCCAGCAGGGCTGTGTGTTCCTAGCAGGGCTGTGTGTTCCCAGCAGGGCTGTGTGTTCGCAGCAGCGCTGTGTGTTCCCAGCAGGGCTGTGTGTTACGAGCAGGGCTGTGTGTTCCTAGCAGGGCTGTGTGTTCCTAGCAGGGCTGTGTGTTTCTAGCAGGGCTGTGTGTTCCCAGCAGGGCTGTGTGTTCCCAGCAGGGCTGTGTGTTCCTAGCAGGCTCGCTGTTCCTAGCAGGGCTGTATGTTCCCAGCAGGGCTGTGTGTTCCCAGCAGGGATGTGTGTTACTAGCAGGGCTGTGTGTTACTAGCAGGGCTGTGTGTTCCTAGTAGGGCTGTGTGATCCTAGCAGGGCTGTGTGTTCCTAGCAGGGCTGTGTGTTACTAGCAGGGCTGTGTGTTCCTAGCAGAGCTGTGTGTTCCTAGCAGAGCTGTGTGTTCCTAGCAGGGCTGTGTTCCCAGCAGGGCTGTGTGTTCCTAGCAGGGCTGTGTGTTCCTAGTAGGGCTGTGTGATCCTAGCAGGGCTGTGTGTTCCTAGCAGGGCTGTGTGTTACTAGCAGGGCTGTGTGTTCCTAGCAGAGCTGTGTGTTCCTAGCAGAGCTGTGTGTTCCTAGCAGGGCTGTGTTCCCAGCAGGGCTGTGTGTTCCTAGCAGGGCTGTGTGTTACTAGTAGGGCTGTGTGTTCTTAGCAGAGCTGTGTGTTCTTAGCAGGGCTGTGTGTTCCTAGCAGAGCTGTGTGTTCCTAGCAGGGCTGTGTGTTACTAGCAGGCTCGCTGTTCCTAGCAGGATTCTGTGCTCTTAGCAGAACTCTGTGCACCTGACAGCTGTCAAGGGGCCTGACTGATGAATGGACAGCGCTTGACATTCGTAGTCATAAGGTTCCGGGTTCGATCCCCGGTGGGGGCGGAAACAAATTTGCAGAGTTTTTTTCACCCTGATGCGCCTGTTCACAAAGCAGTAAATAGGTACCTAGGAGTTAGACAGCTGCTACGGGTTGCTTCCTGGAGGTGTGTAACAAAAAGGTCTGGTCGAGGACCGGGCCGCGGGGTTGCAAAGCCCCGAAATCATCTCAAGATAACTTAAAGATAACCTAACAGGAATGTTACTCAGCCGGCTAAGCCTTTCTCAGTATTCATTAATGATTATTCATTCGACAAGCACTTGAGAATAAGTGCGTCCTCGGAACTTTATAGACGCAAGAGATACCAGGAGCGCATGGACTGAGTCACTGTAGCAGTGCAAAGCTTCAGACTTGGTAGATGATGGAGGCTTCCTGCTCAGAGGGAGTTGTTGGCATCACATTATACCGTGACGCACCAGCACCTTGCCTTGTGTGGTCGGCACAACACCTCCAGGTGTTCACGCATCACCTTAACATTCCCACTTCTTCTCCCGGTGCTTCTCCACCCACCAACATGTCCCACAACACTCTAGGTCCTCCAGTCGGTGTCCAGGAGGAGGTCGAACCAGTGCAGTAACAACTCCAGCCGAGTCAGTTAGCCGGAAGATGGACAGGAGAGATGCCACTCAACCAGAGGACAGACAGTTAAGGAACCAACTGACCGGACAGGAGAGAGGCCAGTCGAGACGATAGCTGGAAATAGCGACAGAAGACTTGAAAGGTTAATTTATATTTTTAATACTGTGGGTTTGGTCGACTTCAAACATTTCAGAGACGTCGTTTCTCTCACAATTAGAAAGCAGGTATTTTTTTCCAGGTTGACATAGTAGCGAAAACCCGCTGGCCAAATCTTGGTTCAAGTCTGTAAACAGGCCACAAAAATACCAAGATGTAAATGAATTCTCAAGTCTTGTAAATCGTCGATCAGAGCGTGAAATATCATCCAAAATATTTGAGTTGTTTTTGGGCCAGAAATATCCCCAATTTTCTTTTAATGGAAGGACCGAAATATTAATTGCCCGAATTTTTGCAGTATTCGGACAGTATTTTGCAGAATTCGGGCAGTAATATTGCCCGAAACGCATTGCGTAATAGTGGCTTTAGGCATTGTATGTACTAGCTCTATCTATAAATCGATCCACTTATGTAAAATCTCTCTATGTATGTACCTTTCCTGAATAAACATATTTATTTATTTATTTATTTATTTATATTTTAGCATTTATATTAATTCGACAAATTTGTCCGAGTCTCACTTTCCTTCGTGTTTATTCTAATGCTTTATCATATCTAAGAATTTTCCCAGTTAAATGTTATCGTTTATTTGTCTGAATTGTTTAAAGCTAAAATTATATATAATGGGAAACTTTTGGTATACTTTGACGGAAGATGTAGCGTCCTTCTGCTGGTTTACACTCCTCTCCTGCTGGTTTACTCCCCTCTCCTGCTGGTTTAAACCCCTCTCCTGACGGTTTACACCCCTCTCCTTCTGGTTTACACCCCTCTCTTGCTGGTTTACATCCCTCTCCTGCTGGTTTACACCCCTCTCTTGCTGGTTTACACCCCTCTCCTGATGGTTTACATTCCTATCCTGCTGGTTTACACCCCTCTCCTGCAGGTTTACACCCCTCTCCTGTTGGTTTACGCCCCTCTCCTGCTGGTTTACACCTCTCTCTTGCTGCTTTACACCCCTCTCCTGTTGGCTTACACCCCTCTCCTGCTGGTTTACACCCCTCTCTTGCTGGTTTACATCCCTCTCCTGCTGGTTTACATCCATCTCCTGCTGGTTTACATCCCTCTCTTGCTGGTTTCCTTCCCTCTCCTGCTGGTTTACATCCCTCTCTTGCTGGTTTACACCCCCCTCTCCTGCTGATTTACTCCCCTCTCCTGGGGGCTTACATCCCTCTCTTGCTGGTTTACATTCCTCTCTTGCTGGTTTACATCCCTCTCTTGCTGGTTTACATCCCTCTCCTGCTGGTTTACACCCCTCTCCTGCTGGTTTACATCCCTCTCTTGCTGGTTTACTCCCCTCTCTTGCTGGTTTACTCCCCTCACCTGCTGGTTTACATCCTTCTCCTGCTGGTTTACTCCCTTCTCCTGCTTGTTTACATCCCTTTCTTGCTGATTTACATCCCTCTCTTGTTGGTTTACATTCATCTCTTGTTGGTTTACATCCATCTCCTGTTGGTTTACATCCCTCGCTTGCTGGTTTACATCCCACTTATACTGGTTTACATCCTGCTGCTGGTTTACATTCCTCTCTTGCTGGTTTACACCCCCCTCTCCTGCTGGTTTACTCCCCTCTCCTGGGGTTTACATCCCTCTCTTGCTGGTTTACATCCCTCTCTTGCTGGTTTACATCTCTCTCCTGCTGGTTTACACTCCTCTCTTGCTGATTTACATCCCTCTCATGCTGGTTTACACCCCTCTCTTGCTGGTTTACACCCCTCTCCTGCTGATTTACATCCCTCTCCTGCTGGTTTACACCCCTCTCCTGCTGGTTTACACCCCTCTCCTGTTGGTTTACGCCCCCTCTCCTGTTGGTTTACACCCCTCTCTTGCTGGATTACACCCCTCTTCTGTTGGTTTACACCCTTCTCCTGCTGGTTTACACCCCCTCTCTTGCTGGTTTACATCACTCTCCTGCTGGTTTACATCCATCTCTTGCTGGTTTACATCCCTCTCCTGTTGGTTTACATCCCTCTCCTGTTGGTTTACATCCCTCTCCTGCAGGTTTACATCCCTCTCTTGCTGGTTTACATACCTCTTCTCCTTGTTTACATCCCTCTCATGCTGGTTTACATCCCTTTCCTGCTGGTTTACATCTCTCTCTTGCTGGTTTACATTCCTCTCTTGCTGGTTTACATCCCTCTTCTCCTGGTTTACTTCCCCACACTGTTTTTCTTTCTCCCAACCCAAAACACCAACAAACTCGACAAGTGCTCACCTAGTTGTACTCACCTTGTTGTGTTTGCGGGGGTTGAGCTCTGGCTCTTTGGTCCCGCCTCTCAACCGTCAATCAACAGGTGTACAGATTCCTGAGCCTATTGGGCTCTATCATATCTACACTTGAAACTGTGTATGGAGTCAGCCTCCACCACATCACTTCCTAATGCATTCCATTTGTCAACCACTCTGACAGCAAAAAAGTTCTTTCTAATATCTCTGTGGCTCATTTGGGCGCTCAGTTTCCACTTGTGTCCCCTTGTGCGTGTGCCCCTTGTGTTAAATAGCCTGTTTTTTATCTACCCTATCAATTCCCTTCAGAATCGTGAATGTGGTGATCATATCCCCCCTAGCTCTTCTGTCTTCCAGCTAAGTGAGGTTTAATTCCCGAAGTCTCTCCTCGTAGCTCATACCTCTCAGCTCGGGTACTAGTCTGGTGGCAAACCTTTGAACCTTTTCCAGTTTAGTCTTTTCCTTGACTAGATATGGACTCCATGCTGGGGCTGCATACTCCAGGATTGGCGTGACATATGTGGTATACAAAGTTCTGAATGATTCTTTACACAAGTTTCTGAATGCCGTTCGTATGTTGGCCAGCCTGGCATATGCCGTTGATGTTAACCTCTTGATATGGGATGCAGGGGACAGGTTTGGCGTGATATCAACTCCCAAGTCTTTTTCTTTCTCTGTCTCCTGAAGAATTTCCTCTCCCAGATGATACCTTGTATCTGGCCTCCTGCTCCCTACACCTATCTTCATTACATTACATTTGGTTGAGTTAAACTGTAACAACCATTTGTTCGACCATTCCTTCAGTTTGTCTAGGTCTTCTTGAAGCCTCAAACGGTCCTCTTCTGTCTTAATCCTTCTCATAATTTTGGCGTCGTCAGCAAACATTGAGAGGAATGAGTCTATACCCTCTGGGAGATCATTTACGTATATCAGAAACAGGATAGTTCCAAGCACAGAGCCCTGTGGGACTCCACTGGTGACTTCACGCCAATCGGAGGTCTCACCCCTCACCGTAACTCTCTGCTTCCTATTTCTTAGGTACTCCCTTATCCACTGGAGCACCTTACTAGCTACACCTGCCTGTCTCTCCACCTTATGTACCTGCCTCTTATGGGGTACTGTTTCAAAGGCTTTCCGACAATCCAAGAAAATGCAGTCCAACCAGCCTTCTCTTTCTTGCATAATCTTTGTCACCTGGTCGTAGAATTCTATTAAGCCAGTAAGGCCAAATTTACCCTCCCTGAACCCATGTTGGCGATTTGTCACGAAGTCCCTTTTCTCCAGATGTGTTACTACGTTTTTTCTCACGATCTTCTCCATCACCCTGCATGGTATACAAGTCAAAGACACTGGTCTATAGTTAAGTACCTCTTGTCCGTCACCCTTTTTCTATATTGGGACCACATTCGCCGTCTTCCATATTTCTGGTAGGTCTCCGGCATCCAGTGACTTACTTTACCCTTCCTGAACCCATGATTGTGGTTTTTCACCTTCTCTCCAGATGTGTTACTAAGTTTTTTCTCACAATCTTCTCCATCACCTTGCATGGTATACAAGTTAAGGACACTTACCTGTATTTCAGTGCCTCCTGTCTGTCACCTTTTTTTGTATATTGGGACTCCATTAGCCGTCTTCCATATTTCTGATAGGTCTCCTGTCTCCAGTGACCTACTATACACTATGGAGAGTGGCAAGCAAAGTGTTTCTGCACACTTTTTCAATACCCATGGTGAGATTCCGTCCAGACCAACAGCCTTTCTCACATCCAAATCCAACAGGTGTCTCTTGACCTCATCTCTCGTAATTTCGAACCCTTCCAAGGCCGCCTGGTTAACTGCTCGCTCTCCTGGCGCAGTGACCTCTCCTCGTTCTATTGTGAAGATCTACTGGAACCTCTTGTTGAGTTCTTCACACACCACTTTGTCATTCTCTGTGCACCTGTCCTCACCCGTTCTAAGTTTCATTACCTGTTCTGATGTGACTTCATTACCTCCTGACGTGACTGTGGAGTAGCTTTGGTTCGGTCTTGGCTTTATTTGCTATACCATTTTCATACTTTTTCTCTGCTTCTCTTCTCACACTAACAAACTCGTTCCTGATTCTCTGGAATCTCTCTCTGCTTTCTGGTGTTCTGTTACTTCGGAAGTTCCTCCACGCCCTTTTGTTCAGTTCCTTTGCTTTCATACACGCCCTATTAAACCTAGGATTCTTCTTCTGGGTGACATAGTCCATGTCACCCAAATATTGACGTGTCTTGTACGGACTTAGTTCTGAGTTCTGTGTCCCATGGTATATCCCTTAGGAATTTTCTCATCTCATAATTTCTCTTTCGGTATGCCAGCCCTTTGTTTCCATTTTTTTTGGGTGGGGGGGGAGATAAATCCTAGTTCTACCAGGTATTCAAAGACCAATACACTGTGATCACTCATTCCCAAGGGTGCTTCCAACTTAACTTCCCTTATATCCCACTCATTGAGGGTAAATATCAGATCAAGCATGGCTGGTTCATCTTCCCCTCTCATTATTGTCAGTCCCTTGATGTGTTGGCTTAGAAAGTTTCTTGTTGTCACGCCCATCAGCTAAGCTCTCCATGTAACTGGTCCTCCATGTGGGTCTGTGTTCTTCCCATGGTAGAAGTCTTCTATGATTAGTAGTCCAGATCTGTTCCTGCTAGCGACAGAAGCTGTTCTCTCGATTATATTAATTGTGGCCATTTGTTTCTGTCACATTCTTGTCTGGGTCTTTTCATTTAGTGGTGGGTTATATATGATTACTACTACTATAAGTGTATGTGTGTGTGCGCGTGCGAGCGTGGTCATAGGCGATTGGGCCTCTATTCTTCACTGCTCAATTTCTGAACTTAAGGGCTTCGAGACTTCCCTCAGGTGTATTAACGCACACAGGTCCACCACGGCAGGACTGCCACACGCGGGGCATGCACATCACCGCCGTGTCTTCGTCGACCTCAGGTGTGGCTCCTCCGGGCTACCGCAATTGTCAAATTCAAATTAATACTCTATGAGCAGTGCAAGTCATGGTAGGTCCGGGGTATGATAATCCTCGGATGGGGCCCAGTGGCACCTGTTGAAGTGCAACCATCCGGGTCCCTCGGACTGTGGGAGTGGAGCTGTGGGTGGTAATGTAGCCAGTATGGTGCATGAAGCCTCCTGGTGAACCACAGTGTAGCTGTGGGTGGTAATGTGGCCAGTATGGTGCATGAAGCCTCCTGGTGAACCACAGTGGAGCTGTGGGTGGTAATGTGGCCAGTATGGTGCATGAAGCCTCCTGGTGAACCACAGTGGAGCTGTGGGTGGTAATGTGGCCAGTACGGTGTATAAAGCCTCCTGGTGAACCACAGTGAAGCTGGCCGATCAAATTTCAAGGAGGACTGCGAACCGGGACAAAGTGCTGACAATGTCTTGGATTTTTTGTGTATAGTGAGGGCTGGTGAAGGGGAACACAGACATGCACTTAAACCCCAAGACCTTCATATGACAACCTCAAGCTGCAAGACGCTTCTTGCAGCTTGGCAATAGGTGCAACCAGTTGCACAGGATCCACCTTGTGATCTTATCGCCCCTTCATGTGGTGTACACGGGCTCACAATAGCCTGTGCTACTTGGAACTTTTTGTTCCAGGTAGCGAATCTTAAACAACAACAACAATGTGGTGTAAACCTTGAAAATTTTACCCACTGGCTTAGCAAGCGAGCAGACCCGGGTTCGAGTACTGGACAGGGTGAGATGATTGGGCTCCGTTCCTTCAACGATTGGTCGACCGTCTTCTCTATAAAACATGGCGCGCCTTCACTAGTAGCTACATTCATTATAGGATTGACTTCTGAATTAAGCAAGTATATGACTCCATAAATTGCAGACCTTTTAACTCGTACTCGTGGCAATAATTAAGTGACATTGCTGGAAGTGCAGCCAATAGAATGTTTTATATTTCGATTTATTGTAAGATGGTAGCTGGCGTTAAGTGCGGATATAAGTGATGGCAGCTGGCGTTAAGTGTGGATATAAGTGATGGCAGCTGGCGTTAAGTGTGGATATAAGTGATGGTAGCTGGCGTTAAGTGTGGATATAAGTGATGGTAGCTGGCGTTAAGTGTGGATATAAGTGATGGTAGCTGGCGTTAAGTGTGGATATAAGTGAAGGTAGCTGGCGTTAAGTGCGGATATAAGTGATAGTAGCTGGGGTTAAGTGTGGATATAAGTGAAGGTAGCTGGCGTTAAGTGTGGATATAAGTGGCGGTAGCTGGCGTTAAGTGCGGATATAAGTGATGGCAGCTGGCGTTAAGTGTGGATATAAGTGGCGGTAGCTGGCGTTAAGTGCGGATATAAGTGATGGTAGCTGGCGTTAAGTGTGGATATAAGTGATGGCAGCTGGCGTTAAGTGTGGATATAAGTGATGGTAGCTGGCGTTAAGTGTGGATATAAGTGATGGCAGCTGGCGTTAAGTGTGGATATAAGTGATGGCAGCTGACGTTAAGTGCGGATATAAGTGATGGCAGCTGGCGTTAAGTGTGGATATAAGTGATGGTAGCTGGCGTTAAGTGTGGATATAAGTGATGGCAGCTGGCGTTAAGTGTGGATATAAGTGATGGTAGCTGGCGTTAAGTGTGGATATAAGTGATGGTAGCTGGCGTTAAGTGTGGATATAAGTGATGGCAGCTGACGTTAAGTGTGGATATAAGTGATGGTAGCTGGCGTTAAGTGTGGATATAAGTGATGGCAGCTGACGTTAAGTGTGGATATAAGTGATGGTAGCTGGCGTTAAGTGTGGATATAAGTGATGGTAGCTGGCGTTAAGTGTGGATATAAGTGATGGCAGCTGGCGTTAAGTGTGGATATAAGTGATGGTAGCTGGCGTTAAGTGTGGATATAAGTGATGGTAGCTGGCGTTAAGTGTGGATATAAGTGATGGTAGCTGGCGTTGAGTGTGGATATAAGTGATGGTAGCTGGCGTTAAGTGTGGATATAAGTGATGGCAGCTGGCGTTAAGTGCGGATATAAGTGATGGTAGCTGGCGTTGAGTGTGGATATAAGTGATGGTAGCTGGCGTTAAGTGTGGATATAAGTGATGGCAGCTGGCGTTAAGTGCGGATATAAGTGATGGTAGCTGGCGTTAAGTGCGGATATAAGTGGTGGTAGCTGGCGTTAAGTGCGGCTATAAGTGATGGTAGCTGTAGTTAGTGCGGACATACCACGTGCTACGTCATGTGATCACTCGTATATTACTGTGTAGTGGTCATCATTAACTAGTTATGGGGATCGTTGCGGGACAAGATATCCAAGGGTTAGGTCCGGTGAGGGACCGGATTGCACCAGTCAGTGACGGTCACTGCTTAACCGCGCTGAGTTGTCTACAATTCACTGTGTTTACAATATCTTGAATAGGTGATTTATTTTTGTGGTTCGTGTTGGTCAATACCAGTGTTGGAGAATATTGACGCAGACGGAGTGTTCAGCATTGTTATGGCCATGTTAATGATATTTATGCCCACAACAGATGTAATTCCAACATGGGTAGATATGGAGTCATGCAACATATATATATATATATATATATATATATATATATATATATATATATATATATATATATATATATATATATATATATATATATATATATATATCAAAACTTGTACGTTCTCTTCTGTTCAATTTGGGGACGCTGTTTTTTTATGGAAATGGTATATATATTTGAAAATCAAATACACATTGTTGTGATGTTTGCTGATGAGGCCATATCCAGACCTTCTCTTCACGAGGGTATAGTCCAGGTGAACCAGTCAGGCAATCACCTTGTCATCACACGTGCAAGACCTCACTGAGAGGTGAACCCCCACAACATCACTTTCCATTCACTCTCGATTCAAAAAGGAATTCCGGTCGTATATCCTGTGTTGCAACATCCTTCACCTTCTGTGTTGCAACATCCTCATCGCTTTCTGTGTTGCAACATCCTCATCGCCTTCTGTGTTGCAACATCCTCATCGCCTTCTGTGTTGCAACATCCTCATCGCTTTCTGTGTTGCAACATCCTCATCGCCTTCTGTGTTGCAACATCCTCATCGCCTTCTGTGTTGCAACATCCTCATCGGCTTCTGTGTTGCAACATCCTCATCGCCTTCTGTGTTGCAACATGCTCATCGCCTTCTGTGTTGCAACATCCTCATCGCCTTCTGTGTTGCAACATCCTCATCGCCTTCTGTGTTGCAACATCCTTATCGCCTTCTGTATTGCAACATCTTCATCGCCTTCTGTGTTGCAACATCCTCACCGCCTTCTGTGTTGCAACATCCTCATCGCCTTCTGTGTTGCAACATCCTCATTGCCTTCTGTGTTGCAACATCCTCACCGCCTTCTGTGTTGCAACATCCTCATCGCCTTCTGTGTTGCAACATCCTCATCGCCTTCTGTGTTGCAACATCCTTATCGCCTTCTGTATTGCAACATCTTCATCGCCTTCTGTGTTGCAACATCCTCACCGCCTTCTGTGTTGCAACATCCTCATTGCCTTCTGTGTTGCAACATCCTCACCGCCTTCTGTGTTGCAACATCCTCATCGCCTTCTGTGCTGCAAACATCGACATCGCCTTCTGTGTTGCAACATCCTCATTGCATTCTGTGTTGCAACATCCTCATTGCATTCTGTGTTGCAACATCCTCATCGCCTTCTGTGTTGCAACATCCTCATCGCCTTCTGTGTTGCAACATCCTCATCGCCTTCTGTGTTGCAACATCCTTATCGCCTTCTGTATTGCAACATCTTCATCGCCTTCTGTGTTGCAACATCCTCACCGCCTTCTGTGTTGCAACATCCTCATCGCCTTCTGTGTTGCAACATCCTCATCGCCTTCTGTGTTGCAACATCCTCATCGCCTTCTGTGTTGCAACATCCTCATCGCCTTCTGTGTTGCAACATCCTCATCGCCTTCTGTGTTGCAACATCGGCATCGCTGCCTGTGGTGCCACATAGACTAATCTGAATGTCAGAGGGAGAGCTCTCTACTGTCTTCGAATCCTTCCCAAAAGTCAATCCTGGAAACTTTGTCTCCCTTAGTCTACAGTTAGGTTACAGGCTGATACATTTTCAGGCTGATGAAGGGTCCCCCTCCTCAGGGGGGACCTTCCTAGTCCTGACCTTTGCATCACCCACACACATATTTGCATAGATACATATTAATGTACACATCGGAGGTATTTAGCCACAACCGATGTGTGTAATTGTGTTCACAACTACACAATTGGTTGTGAAGACATTTGGTATGGTTGTGAACACAGTTGTTACGGTTGTCAACCATGGGACGTACAACTGGTTGACCCTGATAAGCTAAACTATGTATAAGAGACGTGTTCCAGCATCACCTGGGAGTAGACCATAATAATGCTCACTACAGACTCCAGCCTCCTGGACCAGGATCCATTAACCAGTCACATACAAACCTCTACATCTCTTCCCTCAGTTTTCATCGGATTAGTTTACATGTATTAAACAGTTTATATGAGCTTCGAAGCCCCCGGGAGGCAGTTTACACCAAAGTACCATATGACTGTGATGTCTAGATGCAGGTAAACTGTTTTAATCAATCTAAAACAAAGCCGCCAAAGAGAGAGACAAAAGATATTTGCCGCTACGTACAAAAAACGAGCGACCTAACCTAACCTAACCTATCCTATGCATAGAAAACGTGGATATTTGTGAGCCGCTACTGCTCATTGTACTTTGTCAATTTTACTTTGGGGACCAAAACGTACAAAATGAGACGTTCTAGTTGAGAGGAAAGGTTGCACTTACGTGTGAAGATATAATTCACAAACAAATTATATTTTTTAATTTGAATTTGAACGTAAGAGTCTCACTAGAATTAGTCCCACCGGATATGTTGACTGGCCGGATGTAACGAGGGGAATTTACATGCAGTTCATATAATTAGCTAATAGGCTGAATAATCAGTTAATTGATTCACTCAGTTTAGATGATCACTGCAAAAATATATTGAGTGAAGGAGATATTCAGAGATTTGTGCTTATTGGATCTATTCGTGTGCACTGTAGCGAGAGTGGATCATACACCACACTGCTGGTGGATCATACACCACACTGTTGGTGGATCATACACCACACTGTTGGTGGATCATACACCACACTGATGGTGGATCATACACCACACTGTTGGTGGATCATACACCACACTGTTGGTGGATCATACACCATAGTGATGGTGGATCATACACCACACTGATGGTGGATCATACACCACACTGTTGGTGGATCATACACCACACTGATGGTGGATCATACACCACAGTGATGGTGGATCATACACCACACTGCTGGTGGATCATACACCACACTGCTGGTGGATCATACACCACAGTGATGGTGGATCATACACCACAGTGATGGTGGATCATACACCATAGTGATGGTGGATCATACACCACACTGTTGGTGGATCATACACCACACTGATGGTGGATCATACACCACACTGTTGGTGGATCATACACCACACTGATGGTGGATCATACACCATAGTGATGGTGGATCATACACCACACTGATGGTGGATCATACACCACACTGATGGTGGATCATACACCACACATTTGGTGGATCATACACCACACTACTGGTGGATCATACACCACACTAATGGTGGATAACATGCCACACTGATGGTGGATCATACACCACACTAATGGTGGATCCATGCCACACTGCTGGTGGATCATACACCACACTGATGGTGGATCATACACCACACTGCTGGTGGATCATACACCACACTGATGGTGGATCATACAACACACTGATGGTGGATCATACACCACACTGATGGTGGATCATACATCACACTGATGGTGGATCATAAACCACGCTGCTGGTCGATCATACATCATACTGATGGTGGATCATACATCACACTGCTGGTGGATCATACAGCACACTGATGGTGGATCATACACCACACTGATGGTGGATCATACACCACACTGCTGGTGGATCATACACCACACTGATGGTGGATCATACACCACACTGATGGTGGATCATACACCACACTGATGGTGGATAATACACCACACTGCTGGTGGATCATAAACCACACTGATGGTGGAGCATACACCACACTGATGGTGGATCATACACCACACTGATGGTGGATCATACACCACACTGATGGTGGATCATACACCACACTGATGGTGGATCATACACCACACTGATGGTGGATCATACACCACACTGATGGTGGATCATACACCACACCACACTGATAGGGGATCATACACCACACCACACTGATGGTGGATAATATGCTACACTGATGGTGGATCATACACCACACTGATGGTGGATCATACACCACACTGCTGGTGGATCATACACCACACTGATGGTGGATCATACACCACACTGATGGTGGATCATGCACCACACTGATGGTGGATCATGCACCACATTGATGGTGGATCATACACCACACTGATGGTGGATCATACACTACACTGATGGTGGATCATACACCACACTGGTGGTGGATCATACACCACACTGATGGTGGATCATACACCACACTGATGGTGGATCATACACTACACTGACGGTGGATAATATGCCACACTGATGGTGGATCATACACTACACAGATGGTGGATCATAGACCACACTGATGGTGGATCATACACCACACTGATGGTGGATCATGCACCACACTGATGGTGGATCATACACTACACCACACTGATGGTGGATAATATGCCACACTGATGGTGGATCATACACCACACTGATGGTGGATCATACACCACACTGATGGTGGATCATACACCACACTGATGGTGGATCATACACCACACTGATGGTGGATCATACACCACACCACACTGATAGTGGATCATACACCACACCACACTGATGGTGGATAATATGCTACACTGATGGTGGATCATACACCACACTGATGGTGGATCATACACCACACTGCTGGTGGATCATACACCACACTGATGGTGGATCATACACCACACTGATGGTGGATCATGCACCACACTGATGGTGGATCATGCACCACACTGATGGTGGATCATACACCACACTGATGGTGGATCATACACTACACTGATGGTGGATCATACACCACACTGGTGGTGGATCATACACCACACTGATGGTGGATCATACACCACACTGACGGTGGATCATACACTACACTGACGGTGGATAATATGCCACACTGATGGTGGATCATACACCACACTGATGGTGGATCATACACTACACAGATGGTGGATCATAAACCACGCTGCTGGTCGATCATACATCATACTGATGGTGGATCATACATCACACTGCTGGTGGATCATACAGCACACTGATGGTGGATCATACACCACACTGATGGTGGATCATACACCACACTGCTGGTGGATCATACACCACACTGATGGTGGATCATACACCACACTGATGGTGGATCATACACCACACTGATGGTGGATAATTACACCACACTGCTGGTGGATCATAAACCACACTGATGGTGGAGCATACACCACACTGATGGTGGATCATACACCACACTGATGGTGGATCATACACCACACTGATGGTGGATCATACACCACACTGATGGTGGATCATACACCACACTGATGGTGGATCATACACCACACTGATGGTGGATCATACACCACACCACACTGATAGTGGATCATACACCACACCACACTGATGGTGGATAATATGCTACACTGATGGTGGATCATACACCACACTGATGGTGGATCATACACCACACTGCTGGTGGATCATACACCACACTGATGGTGGATCATACACCACACTGATGGTGGATCATACACCACACTGATGGTGGATCATGCACCACATTGATGGTGGATCATACACCACACTGATGGTGGATCATACACTACACTGATGGTGGATCATACACCACACTGGTGGTGGATCATACACCACACTGATGGTGGATCATACACCACACTGATGGTGGATCATACACTACACTGACGGTGGATAATATGCCACACTGATGGTGGATCATACACTACACAGATGGTGGATCATACACCACACTGATGGTGGATCATACACCACACTGATGGTGGATCATACACCACACTGATGGTGGATCATACACTACACCACACTGATGGTGGATAATATGCACACACTGATGGTGGATCATACACCACACTGATGGTGGATCATACACCACACTGATGGTGGATCATACACCACACTGATGGTGGATCATACACCACACTGACGGTGGATCATACACCACACCACACTGATAGTGGATCATACACCACACCACACTGATGGTGGATAATATGCTACACTGATGGTGGATCATACACCACACTGATGGTGGATCATACACCACACTGCTGGTGGATCATACACCACACTGATGGTGGATCATACACCACACTGATGGTGGATCATGCACCACACTGATGGTGGATCATGCACCACACTGATGGTGGATCATACACCACACTGATGGTGGATCATACACTACACTGATGGTGGATCATACACCACACTGGTGGTGGATCATACACCACACTGATGGTGGATCATACACCACACTGACGGTGGATCATACACTACACTGACGGTGGATAATATGCCACACTGATGGTGGATCATACACCACACTGATGGTGGATCATACACTACACAGATGGTGGATCATAGACCACACTGATGGTGGATCATACAACACACTGATGGTGGATCATACACTACACAGATGGTGGATCATAGACCACACTGATGGTGGATCATACACCACACTGATGGTGGATCATGCACCACACTGATGGTGGATCATACACTACACCACACTGATGGTGGATAATATGCCACACTGATGGTGGATCATACACCACAATGCTGGTGGATCATACACCACACCACACTGATGGTGGATCATACACCACACCACACTGATGGTGGATCATACAACACACTGATGGTGGATCATACACTACACTGATGGTGGATCATACACCACACTGATGGTGGATGATACACCACACTGATGGTGGATCATAGACCACACTGATGGTGGATCATATACCACACTGATGGTGGATCATACACCACACTGATGGTGGATCATACACTACACTGATGGTGGATCATACACCACACTGATGGTGGATCATACACCACACTGATGGTGGATCATACACCACACTGATGGTGGATCATACACCACACTGCTGGTGGATCATACACCACACTGTTGGTGGATCATACACCACACTGATGGTGGATCATACACCACACTGATGGCGGATCATACACCACACTGATAGTGGATCATACACCACACTGATGGTGGATCATACACCACTCTGATGGTGGATCATGCACCACACTGATGGTGGATCATACAACACACTGATGGTGGATCATACATTACACAGATGGTGGATCATAGACCACACTGATGGTGGATCATACACCACACTGATGGTGGATCGTACACTACAAGATGGTGGATCATAGACCACACTGATGGTGATCATACACCACACTGATGGTGGATCATACCACACACTGATGGTGGATCATACACACACTGATGGTGGATCATACACCACACTGATGGTGGATCATACACACACTGATGGTGGATCATACACCACACTGAGGTGGATCATACACACACTGATGGTGGATCATACAACACACTGATGGTGGATCATACACCACACTGATGGTGGATCATACAACACACTGATGGTGGATCATACACCACACTGATGGTGGATCATACCCCACACTGATGGTGGATAGACCACACTGATGGTGGATCATACACCACACTGATGGTGGATCATACAACAACTGATTATGGATCATACACCACACTGATGGTGGATCATACACACACACTGATGTTGATCATACAACACACTGATGGTGGATCATACACCACACTGATGGTGGATCATACAACACATTGATGGTGGATCATACACCACACTGATGGTGGATCATACACCACACTGATGGTGGATCATAGACCACACTGATGGTGGATCATACACACACTGATGGTGGACTACACTACACAGATGGTGGATCATAGACCACACTGATGGTGGATCATACACCACACTGATGGTGGCTCATACACCACCTGATGGTGGATCATACACCACACTGCTGGTGGATCATACACCACACTGATGGTGGATCATACTTTACCAGCCTGAGTATTAAGCGTAATACTGTAATTATTAAATAATAATGATAAAGTTAATATAATAAATCGTTTTACTGGGAATACGAAGCAATGAAATTATTAACGCCAAAGTCAATATGGAATATTTTAATATTCAAAGTAAAAATGTGAATATTGCCATTTGTCTCCCCGAGCTATTCTGTCTTTCAGTGACGTGAGGTGCATTTCCCGCAGCCTTTCCTCGTAACTCATACCTCTTAGTTCCGGGACAAGCCTAGTGGCATACCTCTGAACTTTTTCCAGTTTCATCTTGTGCTTGACAAGGTACGGGCTCCATGCTGGGGCCGCATACTGCAGGATTTGCTTTACATACGGGTGTTAAGTTTTGAAGATTCCTTACACAAGTTTGGACGCAGTTCTGATGTTAGCCAGCCTCGTATACGCTGCTGATGTTATTCTTTATTATTTTATTCTATTCTAGCCTTCCCCTAGTTTCCATTACCTTACATTTACTTGGGTTGAACTTTAGTAGCCATTAGTTGGACCATTTT
>WNGS01167372.1:23847791-23859388 GCA_020271785.1 Procambarus virginalis | reverse complement strand
GTAATTTGATAAAAAAAATCATTCTTATTAACTGCTCTGTTATCGCGTGTATAGCATTAGTGATATCAGTGGTAGTAGAGCTGTACTGAGAAGTTTGCTCTCCCCCCTCTCTCTCTCTCTCTCTCTTCCCGTACTCTCTCTCCTCTCTCTCTCATCTCTCTCTCTCTCTCTCTCTTCCTCCTTCTCTCCTCCTCGTCTCTCATCTCTCTTTCTCTATCTCCTGCCCTGGCCAATCTCCTGCCCCTGGCCCATCTCCTGCCCCTGACGCATCTTCTGCCCCTGGCCCATCTCCGGCCTTTTGCCCATCTCCGGCCCCTGGCCCATCCCCTGCCCATGGCCCATCTCCTGTCCCTGATCCATCTCCTGTCCCTGGCCCCTCTCCTGCCCCTGGCCCATCTCCTGCCCCTGGCCCCTCTCCTGCCCCTGGCCCATCTCCGGCCCCTTGCCCATCTCCGGGCCCTGGCCCATCTCCAGCCCCTGGCCCATCTCCTGCCCCTGGACCATCTCCTGCCCCTGGTCCTCTCCTGCCCCCGGGACCTATCCTGCCTCTGGTCCATCTCCTGCCCCTGGCCACATCTCCGGCCCCCTGGCCCATCTCCTACCCCCGGCCCATCTCCTGCCCCTGGCCCATTCCCTGCCCCTGGCCCATCTCTGCCCATGGCCATCTCCGCCCTGGCCCATCTCTGCACCGGGCCCATAATACCCGGACATCTCCGCTTCAGCTTGTATACGTCATCTTGTAGCTTCATACTGTCTTCCTCAGTCTTAATCCTCCTCATAATTTTTGCATCAGCTAATATTGAGAGGAACGAGTCTATTCCCTCTGGGAGATCATTTACATATATCAGAAACAGTGTAGGTCCAATGACTGATCCCTATGGGACTCCACTGGCAACGCCTCGCCAATCCGAGACCTTACCCCTTTACAGTGACTCGCTGTATTCTGTTGCTTAGGTACTCCCTTATCCAGTGGAGTACCTTCCCTTTCACTCTTGCCTGCATCTCCAGCTTGTGCACTAGTCTCTTATGTGGTTCTGTACGGCGCAGAGCATGATGGAGCAGGCACAGAGCTTCTGCCCCTTCCTTCAGTATCCATGGTGAGATTCCATCCGGGCCTATACCCTTTGACACTTCCAACTCTAGCAAATGCTTCCTCACCTCCCGCACTGTGTGAGTGTAATTACCTAAGTGTAGTTACGGGATGAGAGTTACGCTCGTGGTGTCCCGTCTTCCCAGCACTCTTTGTCATATAACGCTTTGAAACTACTGACGGTCTTGGCCTCCACCACCTTCTCACCTAACTTGTTCCAACCGTCTACCACTCTGTTTGCGAAAGTGAATTTTCTTATATTTCTTCGGCATCTGTGTTTAGCTAGTTTAAATCTATGACCTCTTGTTCTTGAAGTTCCAGGTCTCAGGAAATCTTCCCTATCGATTTTATCAATTCCGGTTACTATTTTGTATGTAGTGATCATATCACCTCTTTTTCTTCTGTCTTCTAGTTTTGGCATAATTAATGCCTCTAACCTCTCCTCACAGCTCTTGCCCTTCAGTTCTGGGAGCCACTTAGTAGCGTGTCTTTGTAACATATATTCTAGTTTGTTGATGTGCTTCTTAAGATATGGGCACCACACAACCGCTGCATATTCTAGCTTTGGCCTAACAAAAGTCGTGAACAAGTTCTTTAGTTTATCGTCATTTATGTATTTAAAAGCAATTCTGAAGTTAGAAAGCGTGGCATAGGCTCCTCGCACAACGTTCTTTATGTGGTCCTCAGGTGATAGTTCTCTATCTAGAACCAAGGGAGCTGGTCGGCCGAGCGGACAGCACGCTGTACTTGTGATCCTGTGGTCCTGGGTTCGATCCCAGGCGCCGGCGAGAAACAATGGGCAGAGTTTCTTTCACCCTATGCCCCTGTTACAAAGCAGTAAAATAGGTACCTGGGTGTTAGTCAGATGTCACAGGCTGATTCCTGGGGGTGGAGGCCTGGTCGAGGACCGGGCCGCGGGGACACTAAAAAGTCCCGAAATCATCTCAAGATAACCCCTAGATCTCTTTCAAGAACAAAATTCTTTAAAGATTTCTCACAAAATATATACGTTGCGTGGGGTCTATGGTCTCCTATTCCACATTCCATAACATGGCATTTATTAACATTAAATTCCATTTGCCGAGTGGTGCTCCATATACTTATTTTGTCCAGGTCATCTTGAAGGGCATGACAATCATCTAAGTTTCTTATCCTTCCTATTATCTTAGCAACATCAGCAAACATGTTCATATAATTTTGTATACCAACTGGTAGATCATTTATATAGACAATAAACATCACTGGTGCAAGAACTGAACCCTGTGGTACTCCACTTGTGACATTTTTCCAGTCCGATACATTTCCTCTGATTACTGCCCTTATTTTTCTATCAGTCAGGAAATTTTTTCATCCATGTTAGAAGCTTACCTGTCACCCCTCCAATATTTCCAGTTTCCAGAACAACCTCTATTGTGGAGCTCTGTCGAAAGCCTTTTTTAGGTCCAAATAGATGCAGTGAACCCAACTATCTCTTTCCTGTAAAATTTCTGTGGCTCGATCTTAGAAACTGAGTAAATTCGATACACAGGATCTTCCAGATCGAAAACCATACTGTCTGTCTGATATTATATCATTTCTCTCCAGGTGTTCTACCCATTTAGTTTTGATTAGTTTTTCCAATACTTTCACTATTACACTAGTCAATGATACAGGTCTATAATTGAAGGGATCTTTCCTGCTGCCACTTTTGTAGATTGGAACTATGTTAGCCTGTTTCCACACGTCTGCTACGACTCCTGTACACAGGGATGCCTGAGAGATCAGGTGAAGTGGAATGCTGAGCTCAGATGCACATTCTATCAGAACCCATAGTGAAACTCCATCTGGGCCAACTGCTTTATTCTTACTTACCTCTTTAAGCATATTTTCCACTTCATCTCTAGACACCTTTATACGCTCTATGTTGTTCCGTGGAATTCTTATTGTGTCTGGTTCTCTGAAGATTTAATTTTGTACAAACACACTTTGTAACTTTTCGTTTAATGTTTCACACATTTCCTTTTCATTTTCCGTGTATCTGTCCCCCATTTTTAACCTCTGAATATTATCCTTTACCTGCAGCTTACCTTTAATGAATTTATAGAAAAGGCCTGGATCTGATTTACATTTGTCTGCTATACCGTTCTCAAAGTTCCTCTCCTCCTCTCTCCTTACTGACGTGTAGTTGTTTCTTGCATCTTTGTATCGCTGGTATGTTTGGGGGTTTGGCCTCTTTCTATAAAGATTCGATGCTTGTGTCTTTTGATCTCTGGCCCTCTCGCAATTTCTGTTGAACCAACCCTGTTTCCCAGGTCTGCATGTCTGTTTTGGAATGAATGTTTGTGTGCCTTCATCATATATTGTGTAAAATTTGGCATACATCTCATTTACTTCCTTGCCTAGCAACAAGTCTGTCCAATTATACCCAAGAAAAAAAATTATAAGTTCCCATAGCGTCCTCTCTTGAAATCGAGTTTAGCAACTGTTTCACTGTCCCCATTCTTACTAGATTATATCGTATAGCGTATTAAATGTCCAAGAGAACGTGATCACTCTTTCCCAAGGGAGGAAGGCACTGGATGTCAAATACCTCCTCTTCTTTCCAGGTGAATACTAGATCCCGTACTAACGGAAAATCCCCATCCCTCATTCTTGTGGCCTGCTTGACGTGTTGATACATGAATGTCTCCAAGATGAGGTTTACAAATCTGCCTGTCCAAATGTCCTCTGTTCTTGCCTCGTAGACCTCCCAGTCTATTGCCTTAAAGTTAAAGTTCACCAGTACCAACAATCGGGATTTACCTTTGTCAGCTCTTACCATAATCTCTCTCATGACCATTATGAGACCCTCTCGTTTGTCATCCAGTTCTTCCTTTGTCCATGTGTTGCTTGCTGGTGGGCTGTAAGCATTTCAAATTATCAGTTTATCATCTTGATTACAGAGCTGCAATGCCATTATGTCAATATCTCTAGGGTTTTCAAACATTATTTCTCTTACCTTCAGGTGTTCTTTAACCAGCACAGCCACTCCTCCCCCCTTCTTAGTTTTCCTGTCACGTCTCCAAACTGAGTAGCCCCTTGGGAACACGACCTCATTTAAAATATTTTCTTCACGTTTAGTCTCTGTTAAATTAATGCCACAATATCTGGGACTTTGAGCTGAATTATATCCTTCAAGTCCAATATTTTCGATCTCACTCCATCTATATTGGTATATACTATTTTCAGGAATATGTTCCCCTTCCTTTTGCTCTTTACGCCCCCTTTCTTTAATGATTTTGTTGATTTGTCTTTATGTAACATTTCACAAGCTTTCCAGTCCCTGACACTTTGCACAAAAAAGAATTCCTCTCTTCTTCATTTCTAACCCCATTTAGACGTTTTGCTTCAGTGAGGTTCATTTTCAGCTTTTCTCTGTCCTCTTTTGAGAGGTCTTGTCTTATTGACCAAAGTTTGCCATCCTTTGTGTGTGTGTATGTATGTGTGTGTGTGTGTGTGTGTGGTGTGTGTGTGTGTGTGTGTGTGTGTGTGTGTGTGTGTGTGTGTGTGTGTGTGTGTTCGTATGCGTATGTGAATGTGTGAGTGTGAGTGTGAGTGTGAGTGTATGTGTGTGTGTGTGTGTGTGTGTGTGTGTGTGTGTGTGTGTGTGTGTGTGTGTGTTTGTGTGTGTGTGTGTGTGTGTGTGTGTGTGTGTGTGTGTGTGTACTCACCTATTTGAGCTTGCGAGGGTTGAGCTTTGGCTCTTTGGTCCCGCCTCTCAACTGTCAATCAACTGGTGTACAGATTCCTGAGCCTACTGGGCTCTATCATATCTACATTTGAAACTGTGAATGGAGTCAGCCTCCACCACATCACAGCCTAATGCATTCCATCTGTTAACTACTCTGACACTGAAAAAGTTCTTTCTAACGTTCCTGTGAACTTTTTCAGTGTCAGAGTAGTTAACAGATGGAATGCATTAGGCTGTGATGTGGTGGAGGCTGACTCCATTCACAGTTTCAAATGTAGATATGATAGAGCCCAGTAGGCTCAGGAATCTGTACACCAGTTGATTGACAGTTGAGAGGCGGGACCAAAGAGCCAAAGCTCAACCCTCGCAAGCTCAAATAGGTGAGTACACACACACACACACACACACACACACACACACAAACACACACACACACACCACACACACACACACACACACACACACACACACACACACACATACACTCACACTCACACTCACACTCACACATTCACATACGCATACGAACACACACACACACACACACACACACACACACAAATGAAAATATAAAAACTGAAACCACGTACAAAACTCAGGCAAATCATAACATAGAACGAAAAGGCAATGTAAAGGATCTGGGTGTACTCATGTCGGAAGACCTTACCTTTAAAGAACACAATAAAGTAGCCGTCACAACTGCAAGAAAAATGACAGGTTGGATAACAAGTACTTTTCACACTAGAGATGCTATACCGATGATGACACTTTTCAAAACGCTGGTGCTCTCTAGAGTGGAGTACTGCTGCACAATGACAGCCCCTTTCACTGCGGGTGAAATTGCTGACCTGGAGAGCGTGCAGAGATCCTTTACTGCTAGAATCCACTCGGTAAAACATCTAAACTATTGGGACCGACTAAAGAGCCTAAATCTGTATTCCCTTGAGCGCAGGCGGTAGAGATACATAATAATTTACACGTGGAAAATATTAGAGGGGCTGGTCCCAAACCTGCACACAGAAATAACATCACATGAGACCAGAAGACATGGCAGGATGTGCAGAATACCCCCGTTGAAAAGCAGAGGTGCAACTGGTACTCTGAGAGAGAACTCTATCAACATCAGAGGCCCGAGACTGTTCAACACGCTTCCACTACACATAAGGGACATAACTGGCAAACCCCTCACAGTGTTCAAGAGAGAACTGGATAAGCACCTCCAAAGGATACCTGATCAACCAGGCTGTGACTCATACGTCAGGCTGCGAGCAGCCGCGTCCAACAGCCTGGTTGATCAGTCCAGCAACCAGGAGGCCTGGTCGATGACCGGGCCGCGGGGACGATAAGCCCCGGAAGCACCTCAAGGTATCCTCAAGGTAAGGCTCATGTGGGTACTCAGTTTCCACCTGTGTCCCTTTGTTTGCGTACTACCAGTGTTGAATAGTTTATCCTTGTCTACCCGGTCGATTTCCCTGAGGACTTTGTAGGTTGTGATCATGTCTACCCTTACTCCTCTGTCTTTCAGTGTCGTAAGGTGCATTTCCCGTAGCCTTTCCTCGTAACTCATGCCTCTTAGTTCTGGGACTAGTCTAGTTGCATACCTTTGAACTTTTTCCAGCTTCGTCTTGTGCTTGACATGGTACGGGCTCCATGCTGGGGCCGCATACTCCAGGATTAGTCCTACATATGTGGTATACAAGATTCTGAATGATTCCTTACACAGGTTCCTGAAGGCTGTTCTGATGTTAGCCAGCCTCGCATATGCGGCATGCGTTATTCTTTTTATGTGGGCTTAAGGAGACAGGTTTGGTGAGTTATCAACTCCAAGATCTTTCTCTCTCTCCGTTTCATTAAGTACTTCATCTCCTATTCTGTATCCTGTGTCTGGCCTCCTGTCTCCACCGCCTAGTTTCATTACCTTGCATTTACTCTGGTTGAACTTTAACAACCATTCGTTGGACCATTCACTCAGTCTGTCTAGGTCATCTTGTAGCCTCCTACTATCATCTTCTGTTTCAATCCTCCTCATAATTTTTGCGTCATCAGCATACATTGAGAGAAACGAGTCTATACCCTCTGGGAGATCATTTACATATATCAGAAACAGTATAGGTCCAAGGACTGACCCCTGCGGAACTCCACTTGTAACGTCTCGCCAATCTGAGACCTCACCCCTCACATTAACTCGTTGTCTCCTGTTGCTTAGTTACGCCTTTATCCAATGGAGTACCTTCCCTTTCACTCCAGCCTGCATCTCCAGTTTTTTCACTAGCCTCTTGTTTGGTACTGTATCAAAGCTTTCTGGCAATCCAAAAATAGGCAGTCTGCCCACCCCTTCTCTTTCTTGCCTGGTCGTAGAATTCAAGTGAGGCAAGGCAAGAATTGTGAGGTAGGACTTGCCATCCCTGAACCCATGTTGATGCTGTGTTACAAAGTTCTTTCGCTCCAGATGTTCCACTAGCTTTCTTTGCACAATCTTCTCCATCAGCGTGCATGGTATGCAGGTTAGGGACACTGGCCTGTAGTTCAGTGCCTCCTGTCTATCCCTTTCCTTGTATATCGGGGGTACGTTAGCTGTTTTCCAAATTTCTGGCAGTTCCCCTGTTGCCAGTGATTTATTATACACTATGGAGAGTGGCAGGCACAGTTCTTCTGCTCCTTCCTTTAGTATCCAAGGGGAGATTCCATCTGGGCCTATTGCCTTTGTCACTTCCAACTCTAGTAAACATTTCCTTACTTCCCCGCTGGTAATCTCAAACTCTTCAAGCGGTTCCTGGTTAACTATTCCCGCTCTTATCACTGGAATTTCTCCTTGCTCTAAGATAAAGACCTCCTCGAATTTCTTATTCAGTTCCTCGCAAACTTCCGTGCCGTTTGTAGTGAATCCTTCCGCCCCTATCCCTAATTTCATAACCTGTTTCTTTACTGTTGTTTTTTCTCCTGATGTGGCTTTGCAGCAATTTAGGCTGAGTCTTTGCCTTGCTTGCGATGTGTGTGCGATGTTGCGATGTTGCGATGTCATTTTCGTATTGTCTTTCTGCCTCTCTTCTCATCCTGATATATTCATTCCTGGCATTCTGGTATCTTTCTCTGCTCTCAAGTGTCCTGTCTGATAGTTTCTTCACGCCTTTTTACTTTGCTGCTTTAGCTAGCCTACATCTCTGATTAAACCATGGGTTTCTCATCTTCATTTCACTGTTTTCCTTTTGGACTGGGACAAACTTGTTTGCTGCTTCCTTGCACTTCTGCGTGATCTAGTCCATCATGTATGTGTGTGTGTGTGTGTGTGTGTGTACTCACCTAGTTGTACTCACCTAGTTGTGCTTGCGGGGGTTGAGCTCTGGCTCTTTGGTCCCGCCTCTCAACCGTCAATCAACAGGTGTACAGTTCCTGAGCCTATTGGGCTCTATCATATCTACACTTGAAACTGTGTATGGAGTCAGCCTCCACCACATCGCTTCCTAATGCATTCCATTTGTCAACCACTCTGACACTAAAAAAGTTCTTTCTAATATCTGTGGCTCATTTGGGCACTCAGTTTCCACCTGTGTCCCCTTGCGCGTGTGCCCCTTGTGTTAAACAGCCTGTCTTTATCAACCCTGTCGATTCCCCTGAGAATCTTGAATGTGGTGATCATGTCCCCCCTAACTCTTCTGTCTTCCAACGAAGTGAGGTTTAATTCCTGCAGTCGCTCCTCGTAGCTCATACCTCCCAGCTCGGGTACTAGTCTGGTGGCAAACCTTTGAACCTTTTCCAGTTTAGTCTTATGCTTGACTAGATAGGGACTCCATGCTGGAGCCGCATACTCCAGGATTGGTCTGACATATGTGGTATATAATGTTCTGAAAGATTCCTTACACAAGTTTCTAAAGGCCGTTCTTATGTTAGCCAACCTGGCATATGCTGCTGATGTTATCCTCTTAATTGATATGAGCTTCAGGGGACAGGTCTGGCGTGATATCAACCCCCAGGTCTTTCTCTCTATCTGACTCTTGAAGTATGTCATCTCCCAAATGATACCTTGTATCTGGTCTCCTGCTTCCTACCCCTATCTTCATTACATTACATTTGCTTGGGTTAAACTCTAACAGCCATTGTTCGACCATTCCTGCAGCTTGTCCAGGTCTTCTGAAGTCTCAAGCTGTCCTCCTCTGTCTTAATCCTTCTCATAATTTTGGCGTCGTCAGCAAACATTGAGAGGAATGAGTCTATACCCTCTGGGAGATCATTTACGTATATCAGAAACAGGATAGGTCCAAGTACAGAGCCCTGTGGGACTCCACTGGTGACTTCACGCCAGTCTGAGGTCTCACCCCTCACTGTAACTCTCTGCTTCCTATTGCTTAGGTACTCCCTTATCCACTGGAGCGCCCTACCTGTTACTCCTGCCGTGTTCTCCAGCTTATGCATCAACCTTTTATGGGGTACTGTGTCAAAGGCTTTCCGACAGTCCAAAAAAATGCAGTCCGCCCACCCATCTTTCTTGCTTAATTTTTGTCACCTGATCGTAGAATGTGTGTGTGTGTGTGTTTGTGTGTGTGTGTGTGTGTGTGTGTGTGTGTGTGTGTGTGTGTGTGTGTGTGTGTGTGTGTGTGTGTGTGTGTGTGTGTGTGTGCTCACCTATTTGTGTTTGCGGGGGTTGAGCTTTGGCTCTTTGGTCCCACCTCTCAACTGTCAATCAACTGGTGTACAGATTCCTGAGCCTACTGGGCTCTATCATATCTACATTTGAAACTGTGTATGGAGTCAGCCTCCACCACATCACTGTGTGTGTGTGTGTGTGTGTGTGTGTGTGTGTGTGTGTGTGTGTGTGTGTGTGTGTGTGTGTGTGTGTGTGTGCATTCACCAATTTGTGCCTGCAGGATCGAGCATTAGCTCTTGGATTCAGCTCTTCTATCCGCCAGTTTCTAATAAAATGACTCAGGCCTATTTTCCTGCCATATCTACTTATAAAATTAAGAATGAAGTTCGCTTCTACAACCTGTTCCTTTAGTTCATCCCATTTTCCCATTACACTAACGCTTAAAGAAAACTCCCTAACTTCTCTGTGACACATATGACTTGGAATTGACTCATCTTATGCCTCTATACTTAAGTGGCACTCCAAGGAAGGCTTTAAGTCCTAGTTGAATGCTAGTTGCGTGTCTCTGGGATCCTTCATTATCGTGGTGTGCTCAGTGGTGTGGTTGGTAGAGCTACAGATTTCCGCTTTTTTGGTACTGGGTTCGAGGGTTTCCTCTGGATCCTCACAGGGCTTAGATTCGTGCTATTCTTTATGTTACACCATGACCGGGTCTTCTCGTTTTGGTTGTTCTCCTGGCAATATCCCGTTTCTTATAGCTCATGTCATACTGTTACATTCCCCCCTCACTCTAGTCATGTAATGATTGAGCAGGGTTCCCATTTTGCATTGTCGATCTGAGGAGTATTTTGTGCATCGTGATTATGCCTCCTTGGATTCTTCTTTACTTCCTTAGTGCAAGAAGTAAATAATCTGTCTCTCCCGTTATTCTGTGCTCGTAATTATTGAATTTCGTCACTTGTGTTATTTGAAGATGTTGTCTTTCAGCACCGAGGTTACTTGCAAGTCAGGCTCGTGATCAGACTACATGCAACAGTGGTTCCCAATTGATTCAGACTGACCGGTTGGGAACGACCGGTTGGGACTGACAGGTTGGGAATAACCGGTTGGGACTCTCCAGTTGGGACTGATCACCAAGTCAGTCAAATTTTAGTTATTCAGAGAACACTGCCGAGACGGACGCAAATGAACATATTATGTTCAATATGCTGCCGATGTTGCCTGGTTTACGTTCGTCTTAGATAGGCCAAGAGGGGGGGGGATTGCCTATCATTAGCCCATTATCTCTGACTTGCTACAAAATATAGTTATAAGAGCTACGTCTGTAGTTTGCTTAAGACTTTCTTCCACTCATCCTCTATCCTTATCTTCCTTAGCTACTTGTATCTTGCTCAAACAATAGCTTGCATAAGTTTATTCTTCCTGTAAGCTGCTAACGTTTGAATTTTGGCCAAGGTCTTTGATCTAGGATTTTATCTAAAATAAGTACAATTTTTCCTTTTTTCACGCAAAACTGTTCAACGCTAAGAGGAATTGACAGAAAAAAATTGTGTTTTCTCTTTTCAGAAATACGACTGAACAGTGATCTTGTATAAAGTCGATTGCACTAAAAAATCGTAACACTATCGCCCAGTGAGGCTCATATATGTGTCTGATGGTCAGCCTGATTTTGGAATGAGGTGTCAAAATCCCTTTAATGTGCACAGGAAATCATATCGGCCAAGGGGAAGAGGAGATTGGCTCTATTGCTTAGGATACATCTAATAGGGTACACACAAGGGGTCTCCCTGAGGTTAGTGACTCAATACTTTGCCAGGTGAACCTGCCAGTGTCATATATGAATGTACTGTCTATTACTTTCCTCACTCCCCTTACTTCCCTCACTCCTGTTACTTCCTTTACTCCCCTCCCTCACTCCTCCTTCCCTCACTCCTCTTCCCACACTCCGCTTCCCTCACTCCCCTTTTCTTACTTCCTTCACTTTTCCAACTTTCCTCACTCCCTTTATTTTCTTTACTATTACTTATCGTGTTTACATCGCTCCTCTCGTTGCCATAGTTTCCACCACTCCTTTATTTCTCTTGTTTCCCCCTCACTTTACTCATTTCCTGTCTCCTCCCTCAAGTTTTCCATCGCTCCCCTCACTAATGGCCGTAATAGTCAGTGCTTGTCAGCTGATCTAAACGTGGATGAAGATATAGACATAGCAAACAGAC
>WNGS01167372.1:23831874-23846791 GCA_020271785.1 Procambarus virginalis | reverse complement strand
CGGCCATTAGTGAGGGGAGCGATGGAAACAACTTGAGGGAGGAAGACAGGAAATGAGTAAAGTGAGGGGAAACAAGAGAAATAAAGGAGAGGTGGAAACTATGGCAACGAGAGGAGCGATGTAAACAAGATAAGTAATAGTAAAGAAAATAAAGGGAGTGAGGAAAGTTGGAGAAGAGGAGGAAGTAAGGGAAGGGGAGTGAGGAAGCGGAGTGTGGGAAGAGGAGTGAGCGAAGGGGGAGTGAGGGAAGGGGAGTGAGAGAAGTAAGGGGAGTGAGGGAAGTAATAGACAGTACATCCATATATGACACTGGCAGGTTCACCTGGCAAAGTATTGAGTCACTAACCTCAGGGAGACCCCTTGTGTGTACTCTATTAGATGAATCCTAAGCAATAGAGCCAGTCTCCTCTTCCCCTTGGCCGATATGATTTCCTGTGCACATTAAAGGGTTTTTGACACCTCATTCCAAAATCAGGCTGACCATCAGACACACATATATGAGCCTCACTGGGCGATATTGTTACGATTTTTTAGTGCAATCGCCTTTATACAAGATCACTGTTCAGTCGTATTTCTGAAAAGAGAAAACACAAATTTCTTCTGTCAATTTCTCTTAGCGTTGAACAGTTTTGCGTGAAAAAATGAAAACTATACTTATTTTAGATAAAATCCTAAATCAAAGACCTTGGCCAAAATTCCAACGTTAACAGCTTACAGGAAGAATAAACTTATGCAAGCTATTGTTTGAGCAAGATACTTAAGTAGCTAAGGAAGATAAGGATAGAGGATGAGTGGAAGAAAGTCTTAAGCAAATTACAGAAGTAGCTCTTAGAACTATATTTATAGCAAATCAGAGATAATGGGCTAATGATAGACAACCCCCCCCCCCCCAGCCTATCTACGACGAACATAAACCAGGCAACATCGGCAGCATGTTGAACATAATATGTTCATTTGCGTCCGTTTCGGCAGTGTTCTCTGAATAGCTAAAATTTGCCTTACTCGGTGATCAGTCCCAAGCGAAGAGTCCCCACCGGAAAGTCCCAACCGGAGAGTCCCAACCGGTCAGTCCCAACCGGTCAGTCCCAACCGGTCAGTCCCTACCGGTCAGTCTCAATCAATTGGGAACCACTGTTGCATGTAGTCTGATCACGAGCCTGACTTGCAAGTAACCTCGGTGCTGAAAGACAAATTCTTCAAATAACACAAGTGACGAAATGCAATAATTACGAGCACAGAATAACGGGAGAGACAGATTATTTACTTCTTGCACTAAGGAAGTAAAGAAAAATCCAAGGAGGCATAATCATGATTTAAAAAATACTCAGCAGATCGACAATGCAAAATGGGAACCCTGCTCAATCATTGCATGACTAGAATGAGGGGAACGTAACAGTATGACATGAGCTAAAAGAAATGGGATATTGCCAGGAGAGGAACCAAAACGAGAATACCCTGTCATGGTGTAGTATAAAGAATAGCAGGATTCTAAGCCCTGTGAGGATCGAGAGGGAACCCTCGAACCCAGTACCAAAAAAGCTGAAGCCTCTAGCTCTACCAACATCATCACTGAGCACACAACGATAATGAAGACCCAGAGTCACTCAACTAGCATTCAACTGGAACTTAAAGCCTTCCTTGGAGTGCCACTTAATTATAGAGGCATAGGATGAAGTTAATTATAGGTCATATGAGTCACAGAGATGTTAGGGAGTTTTATTTAAGCGTCAGAGTAATGGAAAAATGGGATGAACTAAAGGAGCAGGTTGTAGAAGTAAACTCCATTCGTAATTTTAAAAGTAGATGTGGCAGGAAAATAGGCCTGGAGCCATTTAATTAGACAATTGGCGGATAGAAGACCGGAATCCAAGAGCTAATGTTCGATCCTGCAGGCACAAATTGGTGAATGCATACACTCACGCACACACGCACGCACGTACACACAAGCACAACTAGGTGAGTATAACTAGGTGAGTACACACACACACACACACACACACACACACACACACACACACACACACACACACACACACACACACACACATACACACACACACACCACACACACACACACACACACACACACACACACACACACACACACACACGCAGGACTCGTAATTCTGTGGCGCGGGTTCGATTCCCGCACCAGGCAGAAACAAATGGGCAAAGTTCTTTCACCCTGATTGCCCCTGTTACCTAGCAGTAAATAGGTACCTTGGAGCTAGTCAGCTGTCACGGGCTGCTTCCTGGTGTGTGTGTGTGTGTGTGTACTCACCTAGTTGTACTCACCTAGTTGTGTTTGCGGGGGTTGAACTCTGGCTCTTTGGTCCCGCCTCTCAACCGTCAATCAACTGACGTACAGATTCCTGAGCCTACTGGGCTCTGTCATACCTACATTTGAAACTGTGTATGGAGTCAGCCTCCATACCACATACCTCCATACCACAGTGATGTCAGCCACATCACTTCCTAGTGCATTCCATTTACTAACTACTCTGACACTGAAAATGTTCTTTATAATGACTCTGTGGCTCATTTGGATACTCAGCTTCCACCTGTATCCCCTTGTGCGTGTGCCATCCGTGTTAAATAATCCATCCTTGTCCACCCTGTCAATTCCCCGAGAATTTTGTATGTGGTGATCATGTCACCCTAGCTCTTCTGTCTTCCAGCGACGTGAGGTGTGTGTGTGTGTGTGTGTGTGTGTGTGTGTGTGTGTGTGTGTGTGTGTGTGTGTGTGTGTGTGTGTGTGTGTGTGTGTGTATGTGTGTGTGTGTGTGTGTGTGTGTGTGTGTGTGTGTGTGTGTGTGTGTGTGTGTGTGTGTGTGTGTGTGTGTGTGTGTGTGTGTGTGTGTATGTGTGTGTGTGTGTGTGTGTGTGTGGTGTGGAGAAAAAAATAGTAGTAGTAGTAGTTAGAAACAGTTAATTGACAGTTGAGAGGCGGGCCGAAAGAGCAAAGCTCAACCCCCGCAAACACAACTAGGTGAATACAACAAGGTGAACACACACACACACACACACATACACTAACACAGAATAGGATCCTCCAAGTGGACTTAAACAGGTTGCAGAGATGGTCAGAGGAATGGCTACTGGAGTTCAACACGAGTAAATGTAAAGTTATGGAAATGGGATCAGGTGATAGGCGATCAAAGGAACAGTACACAATGAAGGGGGAACTGCCTACCTATAACGATTCGTGAAAGAGACCTGGGAGAGTGGACCGAACACCTAGTCTAACTCCTGAGCACATATAAATATGATAACGACAGCAGCGTACTCTACACTGGCGAAAATTATACAACTTCTTTCAGAAACCTAAATGAGGAGGCTTTTAGGGCGCTTTACACTGCCTACGTGAGACCAGTCTTAGAATATGCGCACCATCATGGAGAACCCACCTGAAGAAACACAAAAGGAAACTGGAGAAGGTTCAGTGGTTTGCGACGAGGCTTGTCCCAGAGTTAAAGGGATGGGATATGAAGAGCGTCTGAAGGAACTGAAACCTTACGACACTAGAAGAAAAGAAGGGAGAGAGGAGATGTGATAGGGCCATATAAAATACTCAGGGGAATTGACAAGTGGAAATAGATGAAATGTTCACACGTAATAATAAGAGAACGAGGGGACATGGGTGGAAACTGGAAACTCAGATGAGTCACAGAGATGTTAGGAAGTTTTCTTTTAGCGTGAGAGTAGTGGAAAAATAGAATGCACTTGGGGAACAGGTTGTGGAAGCAAACTATTCATACTTTTAAAATTAGGTATGATAGGGAAATGGGACAGGAGTCATTGCTGTAAACAACCGATAGCTGGAAAGGCGGGATCCAAGAGTCAATGCTCGATCCTGCAAGCACAAATAGGTGAGTACAAATAGGTGAGTACACACACACACAGTGGGGAGGTGAGGCAGCATCTGCTAGAGTTGGATGTAACAAAGGCTATAGGCACGAATGGAATCTCACAATGGATACTGAAGGAAGGAGTAGAAGCTCTGTGCCAGCCACTCGCCATGGTGTATAACAAATAACTGGCAACAGGTGAAATGCCATAAGTTTGGAAGACGGCTAATGTAGTCCCAATATACAAGAAGGGTGACCGACAGGAGGCACTGAACTACAGGCCAGTGTCCCTAACCTGCATACGATGCAAGGTGATGGAGAAGAGTGTACAAAAAAGCTAATGGAACATCTGGAGCGAAAGAACTTTGTAACCCAACATCACCAAGGGTTCAGGGATGGCAAGTCCTGCTTCACAGGATTAATTGAATTATATGACCAGGCAACAAAGCTCAGGCAAGAAAGAGAGGGCTGGGCAGACTGCATATTTTTGGATTACCAGAAAGCCTTTGATACAGTACCACATAAGAGACTAGTGCACAAGCTACAGTGCAGGCAGGAGTGAAAGGGAAGGGAAGGTACTTCACTAGATAAAGGAATACCTAAAGAACAGCGAGTCACGGTGAAGCGTGAGGTCTCGAAGTGGCTAGGCGTTGCCAGCGGAGTTCCAGAGGGATCAGTCCTTGGGCATATCCTGATCCTGATATATGTTAATGATTTCCCAGAGGGAATAGACTCGTTCTTCTCAATGTTTGCTGATGATGCCAAAATTATGAGGAGGATTAAGACAGAGGAAGACAGTATGAGGCTACAAGATGACCTAGTCATGCAGAAGAAATGGTCCAACAAATGGCTACTAAAGTTCAACCCGAGTAAATGTAAGGTAATGAAACTAGGGGAAGGAAATAGGAGGCCACAATAGAATAAAATAATAAAGAATAACATCGGCGGTGTATGAGAGGCTGGCTAACATCAAAACTGCCGTCAGAAACCTTTGAAAGGAATCTTCCAGAATCTTATATACCATGTATGTAAAGGCAATCCTAGAGTATGCAGCCCCAGCATGGAGCCCGTACGTAGTCAAGCACAAGACGAAGCTGGAAAAAGTTCAGAGGTATGCCACTAGGCTAGTCCCAGAACTAAGAGGCATGAGTTATGAGGAAAGGCTACGTGAAATGCACATCACGTCACTGGAAGACAGAATAGGTCAAGGAAACATAATCACCACATACAAAAATTATCAGGGGAATTGACAGGGTAGACAAGGATGAATATTTAACAAGGGTGGTAGACGAACATGGGGACACAGGTGGAAGCTGAATTCCCAGATGAGCCACAGAAACATTAGAAATAACTTTTCAGTGTCAGAGTAGTTATAAACGGAATGCACTGGTAAGTGATGGGGTGGAGGCTGACTTCGTACGCGGTTTCAAATGTAGATATGATAGAGCCCAGTAGGCTCAGGAATCTGTGCACCAGTTAATTGACGGTTGAGAAGCGGTACGAAAGAGCCAAAGCTCAACCGCCGCAAGCACAACTAGGTGAGTACACGTAGGTCAGTACACGTACGATTGCATATCTGTACCGCCTGTATCAGCGTGAAACAACTCAGGCACAGTTGAGGATCTATCGAAGTATATTATAATATATTTATCTTTTATGGCAAATTGAGGTATACTTCAGGACATTGGGGCGTAGGACTCCCCATCTTGTATATTGTTCCCAATATATCCAGCCCGGGATGAAGGGTACTAGCCTGGATAATGGGGAAAATATGACGTATACCGCAGAGAGGCAACGGGAAGTGTTGGTGTGAGTTATAACGATATTGGTAGCGAGTGTGTCGTTCAGGAGAGGTGCTGGACTGAATATGTGTGTGTGTGTGTCGTTCAGGAGAGCTGCAGGACTGAATATGTGTGTGTGTCGTTCAGGAGAGGTGCTGGACTGAATATGTGTGTGTGTCGTTCAGGAGAGGTGCAGGACTGAATATGTGTGTGTGTCGTTCAGGAGAGGTGCAGGACTGAATATGTGTGTGTGTCGTTCAGGAGAGCTGCAGGACTGAATATGTGTGTGTGTCGTTCAGGAGAGGTGCAGGACTGAATATGTGTGTGTGTCGTTCAGGAGAGGTGCAGGACTGAATATGTGTGTGTCGTTCAGGAGAGGTGCAGGACTGAATATGTGTGTGTGTGTGTCGTTCAGGAGAGGTGCAGGACTAAATGTGCTTGTGTGTCTTCACTCGCTTATTTGGGCCTGCAGGATCTCGAGCTGCAGCTCTTGGGCCCTGATTTGCAAGCTACATACTAATAAAACTACTCCCGACTGATTCTTACATCTTAAACAAAAATTTGTGGATGAAATTAACATCTGTTACCTCCTCGTAAAGTTCAATGCATTGCACATCATCTTTTATGCAAAATGAGTATATTTTCTCACATCTCGACGGCTCATTTGTGTCTCTAGCTTCCACTCATGCCTGCATGTTCCATTGTATTCATTGTAAACGGTCCCATTGTTCTACCACATCAATTACATTGTTTCATTTGTGTCAATTATGTCTATGTGTTGTGGCGTGTCTTTTCAAGGCGTCGTTAAGTCTGCTCTCTCATTGTTCTTTTTCGTATTCCATCCCATATTCCATCCCATATTTCGTATTCCATCCCATTTCCATCCATATTTCGTATTCCATCCCATGCTGAAACGAGCCTCGAACAAACCTCTGAATCTATTCAAGTTTGGTTATGTGCTTTTTTATATCAGGGGTTCCAAGTGTGGTCTGTATACTGCAGGACTGGTCTCACGAAGGGGGTGCACAAAGTTCTAAATGCCTAACCTGCTGAAGTTAAGACTCTGGCCTTCATTTAGTGCCGTGAGGCGATGAGTGTAGTGAGTTTGGTGAGTTCTCATTTATTAGATCGCTCCATAGTGTCGAGTTGATGACCAAAATTTGTTCCGAGAGCTACCGCTAGGGGGGAGGGGGCTTAACTACCCAGTGCCGAGAGGGAACGTCAATATACACACGTGTACAATTATCACAAATTTCACAACGATGTTGAAAGGAATTATCCATGTGGTGGTATTAGTTATAACACATTAATCATGTTCATTATCCAATGTTATCATTATCGATACAATGAGAGAGGGAGTCAAAGGGCGGCCGGTCTCACCCCTGGACGATATACATAGCAGGTGTTATTACGCGATTTCATTTCGCAGTCAGAGAATAAGTCAATATCCAATTCTACTTTTCAGACACGCTATTGGCTGAAAATTAGAAACACAGCCCGCAACTATTAATAAATTGATAGTGACGACGTTTCGGTCCATCTTAGATGTTTTCTAGGGTTCAAGACCGACCGAAACCTCTTCATTTTAAAATTTGTTTATTGTGTGTGAGTTTGGTGACCCTTCAATTTCTTGGAGACTTGACATGATGGACAAGAGGCAAAGACACACAAGAACACCTCCCTTCCCTCCCCCCCCCATATCCCTTTATTCCCTTGACCAACAGGCAGTCCGGCAGAACGCAATCAAACGCAATTCAGGCAACAGCCAATTGAAAGTCACCAATGCTCAGACAAGCGTTCAGATAATTACCGTATGTTCAGATCACATGGCAGACATGAACATATTTTAAACGAAGCACAGAGGGGAAGGGACAACAGACCAGGAGCTGAAGCGTGAGCCATGAAGTTATTAATACGTAAATACTCAAAAATAGTTTCCGTGCATTAAAACAGTCTCTTACTGTTCGTTAAGTTAACGAATAACAAATTAGGAAACGCGTTCTATACAGTTCCCCAGGCTCTAAGGCATGTTTTCATGGCTACATTGTGACGCAGCATAGCGAGCGAGGCCCCCTACAGGTCGGGTCATTCACGAAGCCTTTAATACAAACACCTTGTGACAACCCTTGGTGCCGAGACTCGCTACTGCATGAGAGAGAGAGAGAGCGATGGAGAGAGAGAGAGAAAGAGAAAGAAAGAGAGAGAGAGAGAGAGAGAGAGAGAGAGAGAGAGAGAGAGAGAGAGAGAGAGAGAGAGAGAGAGAGGAAGAGAGAGAGAAAGAGAGAGAGAAGAGAGAGAGAGAGAAAGAGAGAGAGACAGAGACAGACACAGACAGAGCGAGCAAGCACACTTCGTGATCAAAGGCAAAAAACGGAGCG
The DNA here is from genome assembly GCA_020271785.1 of Procambarus virginalis. NCBI lineage: Eukaryota > Metazoa > Arthropoda > Malacostraca > Decapoda > Cambaridae > Procambarus > Procambarus virginalis. The sequence continues at coordinate 23,838,784 of WNGS01167372.1, read as the reverse complement.
TCAGTAACACGCGGCTCTTGTAGGAGAAGAACTGCATCCTAAAGGACTCTGGACTCTGTTGCCTGGCTGTTTGAAGCTAGAACACCAGAGAAGAATAGCGTGGAGGAGAGGGAAGTACAGAAGGAGAAGAGAGGGAAGAATAGAGAGGGAAGAGATAGGATAGAAGGGAGGATAGGCAAGGATAGAAGGGAGGAATAGGCACGGGAATTTATTGTATTCTCTTATACATAAGTATTCTTTTAATGACTAATTTGTCCAAATTTCTAATGCGACAATCTCAGTCGCTCTCAGCAAGTGGAGGTTCTGCTGGAGAAGGTTCGCATCCGTCTCGCACCACCTAACATTGACCTAACATTGAGCGTGGAAAACACTAACTCTAACCTCTGTCGTGTAGAGTGCATGTGTGAACACACTAACACTGACCTCTGTCGTGTAGAGTGCAAGCGTGAACACACCAACACTGACCTCTGTCATGTAGAGTGCATGTGTGAACACACCAACACTGACCTCTGTCGTGTAGAGTGCAAGCGTGAACACACCAACACTGACCTCTGTCGTGTAGAGTGCAAGTGTGAACACACTAATATGGACCGCTGTCGTGTAGAGTGCAAGCGTGAACACACCAACACTGACCTCTGTCGTGTAGAGTGCAAGCGTGAACACACCAACACTGACCTCTGTCGTGTAGAGTGCAAGCGTGGACACACCAACACTGACCTCTGTCGTGTAGAGTGCAAGCGTGGACACACCAACACTGACCTCTGTCGTGTAGAGTGCAAGCGTGAACACACCAACACTGACCTCTGTCGTGTAGAGTGCAAGCGTGAAACACCAACACTGACCTCTGTCGTGTAGAGTGCAAGCGTGAACACACCAACACTGACCTCTGTCGTGTAGAGTGCAAGCGTGGACACACCAACACTGACCTCTGTCGTGTAGAGTGCAAGCGTGAACACACCAACACTGACCTCTGTCGTGTAGAGTGCAAGCGTGAACACACCAACACTGACCTCTGTCGTGTAGAGTGCAAGCGTGGACACACCAACACTGACCTCTGTCGTGTAGAGTGCAAGCGTGGACACACTAACACTGACCTCTGTCGTGTAGAGTGCAAGCGTGAACACACCAACACTGACCTCTGTCGTGTAGAGTGCAAGCGTGAACACACCAACACTGACCTCTGTCGTGTAGAGTGCAAGCGTGAACACACCAACACTGACCTCTGTCGTGTAGAGTGCAAGCGTGAACACACCAACACTGACCTCTGTCGTGTAGAGTGCAAGCGTGGACACACCAACACTGACCTCTGTCGTGTAGAGTGCAAGCGTGGACACACTAACACTGACCTCTGTCGTGTAGAGTGCAAGCGTGAACACACCAACACTGACCTCTGTCGTGTAGAGTGCAAGCGTGAACACACCAACACTGACCTCTGTCGTGTAGAGTGCAAGCGTGAACACACCAACACTGACCTCTGTCGTGTAGAGTGCAAGCGTGAACACACCAACACTGACCTCTGTCGTGTAGAGTGCAAGCGTGAACACACCAACACTGACCTCTGTCGTGTAGAGTGCAGGCGTGAACACAATGTTCATCTTGAATAATGTTGATATGTATTGGAATGAAGAAGACTGAATTATGATGTTATCAGGGAATTGGCTAACGACTCGGCTGGGATTTTCGCAGCTCATAAATATCGCTATCGCGGCAGCCACTGCTCGGCTCACTCGGTTATATATATGCACTCATGTACTCTCCTAGATGTTGCCACTTATATGTATTCACCTAGATGTACTCACTCATTGGTACTCACCTAGATGTTGTCACTTATATGTACTCGACTAGATGTACTCACCTATATGTACTCACCTAGATGTTGCCACTAATATGTACTCGCCAGATGTACTCACCAATAGGTACTCACCTAGATGTTGCCACTAATATGTACTCGCCTAGATGTACTCACCAATAGGTACTCACCTAGATGTCCTAGATGCATTGTGTTTTTAGTTAGCTTTAATCCCTTTTCGTCTGTCCTATTCCACTTATTGAGAACTTTAGTCTTATAAAATAAATAATTTGACATCTCTGTGGCGGTAGTAAGTACACTTAGGTACTTAGGTACTAGTAATTAGGTACTAGGTGTCACTTAGGAAGTTCCTCCAGTTTGATCTATTTCCTTTCGTTCTGCTGTTCGCAGCTTTGAGCATTGTTCCTTCTTTACTTGTGCAAGTTAAAAACTTCATTTAGAATCATTATGTTCTCGCTTCTATTCCTGTCTTCCAGTGCTGTGTTATTCATTTCCGCTAGAGGTGCTCTGGAACATGGCTCCTAAAGTTTAATGCAGCCAAATGCAAGTTATGAGGATTGGAACTGAAGTGAGCAGACCGTTCAATCGTACAGGATGATGGTTGGACAGATTCATGTGTTAGAAAATGAAGAAGAACATGTAGAAGGGATGTCTTCTTCATCCGGAAGAAGAGGACAGGATATAATATATTATGGTTATATTATAATATGGTTATATAATATGGTTATATAATATGGTTACCGGCATTTTCTATACTAGTCAACGTCCGTATATCCCTCAGATGCTTGAACAAAGTTAGAAAACTAGAAAGAGGCCATGATAACGGCATAAACGATTCTAGGGGGAAATTATCAAACTAGACAAAATCACAATGTTCCTTACTTGGCACAGCAGATGGAAATTAAAGATACAATGATTCAAAGGGATGTCGGAATGATGTTTTTTTCGTGTTTGAGTCACAATAATTGAAATAGTTTAGACTAATATAAACGTAGAAACTTAGTCATGAATTCGAAAAGTATGTCCGGAAGGTTGGGAAAGGAATCCAACTTTTCCTTGCAAACACAGCTCCACACTCTCGCAGAGACATACACACGCACGCACGCATAAACACACAAATACACACACATACACACACATACACACACACACACACACACACACACACACACACACACACACACACACACACACACACACACACACACACACACACACACACATAGGAAACTGTACACCTGTTGATTGACGGTTGAGAGGCGGGACCAAAGAGCCAGAGCTCAACCCCCGCAAGCACAAATAGGTGAGTACAACTAGGTGAGTACACACACACACACACACACACACACACACACACACACACACACACACACACACACACACACACTCACACACACACACACAACACACACACACACACACACACACACACACACACACACACAGCCCAAGGCGGCCCAAGATATGATGGACTACATCACGCAAAAGTGCAAGGAAGCAGCAAACAAGTTTGTCCCAGTCCAAAAGGAAAACAGTGAAATGAAGATGAGAAACCCATGGTTTAATCAGAGATGTAGGCTAGCTAAGCAGCAAAGTAAAAGGGCATGGAGAAACTATAGGAATAACAGGACACTGGAGAGCAGAGAAAGATACCAGAATGCCAGGAATGAATATGTCAGGATGAGAAGAGAGGCAGAAAGACAATACGAAAACGACATCGCAAGCAAGGCAAAGACTCAGCCTAAATTGCTACATAGCCACATCAGGAGAAAAACAACAGTAAAGGAACAGGTTATGAAATTAAGGATAGGGGCAGAAGGATTCACTACAAACGACAAGGAAGTATGTGAGGAACTGAATAAGAAATTCCAAGAGGTCTTCACCTTAGAGCAAGGAGAAATCCCAGAGTTAAGAGAGGGGATAGCTAACCAGGAACCACTGGAAGAGTTTGAGAGTACAAGCGGGGAAGTAAAAAAGTGTTTACTAGAGTTGGATGTGACAAAGGCTATAGGCCCAGATGGAATCTCCCCTTGGATACTTAAGGAAGGAGCAGAAGAACTGTGCCTACCACTCTCCATAGTGTATAACAAATCTCTGGCAACAGGGGAACTGCCAGAAATTTGGAAAGCAGCTAATGTAGTCCCGATATACAAGAAAGGGGATAGACAGGAGGCACTGAATTACAGGCCAGTGTCCCTAACCTGCATACCATGCAAGCTGATGGAGAAGATTGTGCGAAGAAAGCTAGTGGAGCACCTGGAGCGAAAGAACTTTGTAACACAGCACCAACATGGATTCAGGGATGGCAGGTCCTGCCTCACAGGGTTACTTGAATTCTACGACCAGGCAACAAAAATAAGGCAAGAAAGAGAAGGGTGGGCAGACTGCATATTTTTGGATTGTCGGAAAGCCTTTGATACAGTGCCACACAAGAGGCTAGTGAAAAAGCTGGAGATGCAGGCTGGAGTGAAAGGGAAGGTACTCCGTTGGAAACAGGAGTACCTAAGCAACAGGAGACAAAGAGTCAGTGTGAGGGGTGAGGTCTCAGATTGGCGAGACGTTACGAGTGGAGTCCCGCAGGGGTCAGTCCTTGGACTATACTGTTTCTGATATATGTAAATGATCTCCCAGAGGGTATAGAATCGTTTCTCTCAATGTTTGCCGATGATGCAAAAATTATGAGGAGGACTGAAACCGAGGACGATAGTAGGAGGCTACAAGACGACCTAAACAGACTGAGTGAATGGTCCAACAAATGGCTGTTGAAGTTCAACCCGAGTAAATGCAAAGTAATGAAACTAGGCAGTGGAAACAGGAGGCCAGACACAGGATACAGAATAGGAGATGAAGTACTTAATGAAACGAACAGAGAGAAAGATCTAGGAGTTGATATCACACCAAACCTGTCTCCTGAAGCCCACATAAAAAGGATAACATCTGCGGCATATGCGAGGCTGGGTAACATCAGAACAGCGTTCAGGAACCTGTGTAAGGAATCATTCAGAATCTTGTACACCACATATGTAAGACCAATCCTGGAGTATGAGCCCCAGCATGGAGCCCGTACCTTGTCAAGCACAAGACGAAGCTGGAAAAAGTCCAAAGGTATGCCACTAGACTAGTCCCAGAACTAAGAGGCATGAGTTACGAGGAAAGGCTGCGGGAAATGCACCTTACGACACTGGAAGACAGAAGAGTAAGGGGAGATACGATCACACCTACAAAATCCTCAGAGGAATCGACCGGGTAGACAAGGACAAACTATTCAACACTGGGGGGACGCGAACAAGGGGACACAGGTGGAAACTGAGTACCCACATGAGCCACAGAGACGTTAGAAGGAACTTTTCAATGTCAGAGTAGTTAACGGATGGAATGCATTAGGCAGTGATGTGGTGGAGGCTGACTCCATACACAGTTTCAAGGGATATGATAGAGCCCAGTAGGCTCGGAATCTGTACACCAGTTGATTGACAGTTGAGAGGCGGGACCAAAGAGCCAAAGCTCAACCCCCGCAAGCACAAATAGGTGAGTACAAATAGGTGAGTACACACACACACACACACACACAACCTATTAGACCTGATTTTCACACAGAACCTAGAAGACATCGAGAATTTGGAGCATGAAATACCTCTAGGGGCCAGTGACCATTGTGTCCTAGTCTTTGACTACATGATCACCACATTCAAGATTCTCAGGGGAATCGACAGGGTTGATAAAGACAGGCTGTTTAACACAAGGGGCACACGCACTAAGGGACACAGGTGGAAACTGAGTGCCCAAATGAGCCACAGAGATATTAGAAAGAACTTTTTTAGTGTCAGAGTGGTTGACAAATGGAATGCATTAGGAAGCGATGTGGTGGAGGCTGACTCCATACACAGTTTCAAGTGTAGATATGATAGAGCCCAATAGGCTGAGGAAACTGTACACCTGTTGATTGACGGTTGAGAGGCGGGACCAAAGAGCCAGAGCTCAAGCCCCGCAAGCACAACTAGGTGAGTACAACTAGGTGAGTACACCACACACGCACACACACACACCACACACACACACACACACACACACACACACACACACACACACACACACACACACACACACACCACACACACACACACACACACTCACAAACACACACAAGGGCAGACAGATTCACTACAAACGACAAGTAAGTGTGTGAGGAACTGAATTAAAAAATTCCAGGAGGTCTTCACATTAGAGCAAGGGGAAGTTCCAGAGATAAGAGAGGGAATAGTTAACCAGGAACCACTAGAAGAGTTTGAGATTACCAGTGGGGATGTAAGGAAGCTCTTGCTAGAGTTGGATGTGACAAAGGCTATAGGCCCAGATTGAATCTCCGCATGGATACTAAAGGAAGGAACAGAAGCTCTGTGCCTGCCACTCTCCATGGTGTATAACAAATCACTGGTAACAGGGGAATTGCAAAAATTTGGAAGACTGCTAATGTAGTCCAATATACAAGAAGGGGATAGACAGGAGCACTGAACTACAAACCAGTGTCTCTAACTTTCATACCATCTAAGCTGACGGAGAAGATTGTGCGAAAAATTTTGTGGAACATCTGAAGTGAAATAACTTTGTAACACAGCATAAACATTGGTTTAGGGATGGCATGTCCTACCTCACAGGATTAATTGAATTCTATGACCAGGCAACAACAATCAGGTAAGAAAGTGAGGGGTGGGCAGACTGCATATTTTTGGATTGCCAGAAAGCATTTAACACAGGACCATACAACAGGCTAGTGAAAAAGCTGGAGATGCAGGTAAGAGTGAAAGGGAAGGAACTCCATTGGATAAGGGAGTACCTAAGCAACAGAAGACAGGAGTCACTGTGAGAAGTGAGGCCTCAGATTGGCGAGACGTCATCAGTGGAGTCCCGCAGGGGTCAGTCCTTGGACCTTACTGTTTCTGATATATGTAAATGATCTCCCAGAGGGCATAGATCGTTCCTCTCATTGTTTGCTGATGATGCAAAAATTATAAGGATTATTAAAACGAGGATGGTAGTAAGAGACTACAAGAGACCTAGGCAAACTGAATGAATGGTCCATCAAATTGCTACTAAGTTCAA
>WNGS01167372.1:23661040-23674092 GCA_020271785.1 Procambarus virginalis | reverse complement strand
TCATCACAGTAACCATCTTCACTACACACAGTCTTCATCACAGTAACCATCTTCACTACACAGTCTTCATCACAGTAACCATCTTACTACAGTCTCATCACAGTAACCATCTTCACTACACACAGTCTTCATCACAGTAACCATCTTCACACACAGTCTCATCACAGTAACCATCTTCACTACACACAGTCTTCATCACAGTAACCATCTTCACTACACACAGTCTTCATCACAGTAACCATCTTCACTACAGTCTTCATCACAGTAACCATCTTCACTACACACAGTCTTCATCACAGTAACCATTCACTACACACAGTCTTCATCACAGTAACCATCTTCACTACACACAGTCTTCATCACAGTAACCATCTTCACTACACACAGTCTTCATCACAGAAACCATCTTCACTACACACAGTCTTCATCACAGTAACCATCTTCACTACACAGTCGTCATCACAGTAACCATCTTCACTACACACAGTCTTCATCACAGTAACCATCTTCACTACACACAGTCTTCATCACAGTAACCATCTTCACTACACACAGTCTTCATCACAGTAACCATCTACACTACACACAGTCTTCATCACAGTAACCATCTTCACTACACACAGTCTTCATCACAGTAACCATCTTCACTACACACAGTCTTCATCACAGTAACCATCTTCACTACACACAGTCTTCATCACTGTAACCATCTTCACTACACAGTCTTCATCACAGTAACCATCTTCACTACACACAGTCTTCATCACAGTAACCATCTTCACTACACACAGTCTTCATCACAGTAACCATCTTCACTACACAGTCTTCATCACAGTAACCATCTTCACTACACACAGTCTTCATCACAGTAACCATCTTCACTACACACAGTCTTCATCACAGTAACCATTTCACTACACACAGTCTTCATCACAGTAACCATCTTCACTACACACAGTCTTCATCACAGTAACCATCTTCACTACACACAGTCTTCATCACAGTAACCATCTTCACTACACACAGTCTTCATCACAGTAACCATCTTCACTACACACTGTCTTCATCACAGTAACCATCTTCACTACACACAGTCTTCATCACAGTAACCATCTTCACTACACACAGTCTTCATCACAGTAACCATCTTCACTACACACAGTCTTCATCACAGTAACCATCTTCACTACACACAGTCTTCATCACAGTAACCATCTTCACTACACAGTCTTCATCACAGTAACCATCTTCACTACAGTCTTCATCACAGTAACCATCTTCACTACACACAGTCTTCATCACAGTAACCATCTTCACTACACACAGTCTTCATCACAGTAACCATCTTCACTACAGTCTTCATCACAGTAACCATCTTCACTACAGTCTTCATCACAGTAACCATCTTCACTACACACAGTCTTCATCACAGTAACCATCTTCACTACAGTCTTCATTCAGTAACCATCTTCACTACAGTCTTCATCACAGTAACCATCTTCACTACACACAGTCTTCATCACAGTAACCATCTTCACTACACACTGTCTTCATCACAGTAACCATCTTCACTACACAGTCTTCATCACAGTAACCATCTTCACTACACAGTCTTCATCACAGTAACCATCTTCACTACACACAGTCTTCATCACAGTAACCATCTTCACTACACACAGTCTTCATCACAGTAACCATCTTCACTAAACAGTCTTCATCACAGTAACCATCTTCACTACTGTCTTCATCACAGTAACCATCTTCACTATACACAGTCTTCATCACAGTAACTATCTTCACTACAGTCTTCATCACAGTAACCATCTTCACTATACACAGCTTCATCACAGTAACCATCTTCACTACAGTCTTCATCACAGTAACCATCTTCACTATACACTCTTCATCACAGTAACTATCTTCACTACACACTGTCTTCATCACAGTAACCATCTTCACTACAGTCTTCATCACAGTAACCATCTTCACTATACACTGGCTTCATCACAGTAACCATCTTCACTACAGTCTTCATCACAGTAACCATCTTCACTACACACAGTCTTCATCACAGTAACCATCTTCACTACACACAGTCATCACAGTAACCATCTTCACTACACACAGTCTTCATCACAGTAACTATCTTCACTACAAACAGTCTTCATCACAGTAACCATCTTCACTACACACTGTCTTCATCACAGTAACCATCTTCACTACACACAGTCTTCATCACAGTAACCATCTTCACTACACACAGTCTTCATCACAGTAACTCTTCACTACACACAGTCTTCATCACAGTAACCATCTTCACTACACACAGTCTTCATCACAGTAACCATCTTCACTACACACAGTCTTCATCACAGTAACCATCTTCACTACACACTGTCTTCATCACAGTAACCATCTTCACTACACACAGTCTTCATCACAGTAACCATCTTCACTACACAGTCTTCATCACAGTAACCATCTTCACTACAGTCTTCATCACAGTAACCATCTTCACTACACACAGTCTTCATCACAGTAACCATCTTCACTACACACAGTCTTCATCACAGTAACCATCTTCACTACAGTCTTCATCACAGTAACCATCTTCACTACAGTCTTCATCACAGTAACCATCTTCACTACACACAGTCTTCATCACAGTAACCATCTTCACTACAGTCTTCATCACAGTAACCATCTTCACTACAGTCTTCATCACAGTAACCATCTTCACTACACATAGTCTTCATCACAGTAACCATCTTCACTACACACAGTCTTCATCACAGTAACCATCTTCACTACACAGTCTTCATCACAGTAACCATCTTCACTACACACAGTCTTCATCACAGTAACCATCTTCACTACACACAGTCTTCATCACAGTAACCATCTTCACTACACACAGTCTTCATCACAGTAACCATCTTCACTACACAGTCTTCATCACAGTAACCATCTTCACTACAGTCTTCATCACAGTAACCATCTTCACTACACACTCTTCATCACAGTAACCATCTTCACTACAGTCTTCATCACAGTAACCATCTTCACTACACACAGTCTTCATCACAGTAACCATCTTCACTACACACAGTCTTCATCACAGTAACCATCTTCACTACAGTCTTCATCACAGTAACCATCTTCACTACACACAGTCTTCATCACAGTAACCATCTTCACTACACACAGTCTTCATCACAGTAACCATCTTCACTACACACAGTCTTCATCACAGTAACCATCTTCACTACACACAGTCTTCATCACAGTAACCATCTTCACTACACACAGTCTTCATCACAGTAACCATCTTCACTACACAGTCTTCATCACAGTAACCATCTTCACTACACACAGTCTTCATCACAGTAACCATCTTCACTACACACAGTCTTCATCACAGTAACCATCTTCACTACACACAGTCTTCATCACAGTAACCATCTTCACTACACACAGTCTTCATCACAGTAACCATCTTCACTACACACAGTCTTCATCACAGTAACCATCTTCACTACACACAGTCTTCATCACAGTAACCATCTTCACTACACACAGTCTTCATCACAGTAACCATCTTCACTACACAGTCTTCATCACAGTAACCATCTTCACTACACACAGTCTTCATCACAGTAACCATCTTCACTACACACAGTCTTCATCACAGTAACCATCTTCACTACACACAGTCTTCATCACAGTAACCATCTTCACTACACACAGTCTTCATCACAGTAACCATCTTCACTACACACAGTCTTCATCACAGTAACCATCTTCACTACACAGTCTTCATCACAGTAACCATCTTCACTACACACAGTCTTCATCACAGTAACCATCTTCACTACACACAGTCTTCATCACAGTAACCATCTTCACTACACACAGTCTTCATCACAGTAACCATCTTCACTACACACAGTCTTCATCACAGTAACCATCTTCACTACACACAGTCTTCATCACAGTAACCATCTTCACTACACACAGTCTTCATCACAGTAACCATCTTCACTACACACAGTCTTCATCACAGTAACCATCTTCACTACACACAGTCTTCATCACAGTAACCATCTTCACTACACAGTCTTCATCACAGTAACCATCTTCACTACAGTCTTCATCACAGTAACCATCTTCACTACACACAGTCTTCATCACAGTAACCATCTTCACTACACACAGTCTTCATCACAGTAACCATCTTCACTACAGTCTTCATCACAGTAACCATCTTCACTACAGTCTTCATCACAGTAACCATCTTCACTACACACAGTCTTCATCACAGTAACCATCTTCACTACAGTCTTCATCACAGTAACCATCTTCACTACAGTCTTCATCACAGTAACCATCTTCACTACACACAGTCTTCATCACAGTAACCATCTTCACTACACACAGTCTTCATCACAGTAACCATCTTCACTACACAGTCTTCATCACAGTAACCATCTTCACTACACAGTGTCTTCATCACAGTAACCATCTTCACTACACACAGTCTTCATCACAGTAACCATCTTCACTACACACAGTCTTCATCACAGTAACCATCTTCACTACACAGTCTTCATCACAGTAACCATCTTCACTACAGTCTTCATCACAGTAACCATCTTCACTATACACAGTCTTCATCACAGTAACTATCTTCACTACTGTCTTCATCACAGTAACCATCTTCACTACACACTGTCTTCATCACAGTAACCATCTTCACTACACACAGTCTTCATCACAGTAACCATCTTCACTACAGTCTTCATCATAGTAACCATCTTCACTACACACAGTTTTCATCACAGTAACCATCTTCACTACACACAGTCTTCATCACAGTAACTATCTTCACTACACACAGTCTTCAACACAGTAACCATCTTCACTACACACAGTCTTCATCACAGAAACCATCTTCACTACACACAGTCTTCATCACAGTAACCATCTTCACTACACAGTCGTCATCACAGTAACCATCTTCACTACACACAGTCTTCATCACAGTAACCATCTTCACTACACACAGTCTTCATCACAGTAACCATCTTCACTACACACAGTCTTCATCACAGTAACCATCTACACTACACACAGTCTTCATCACAGTAACCATCTTCACTACACACAGTCTTCATCACAGTAACCATCTTCACTACACACAGACTTCATCACAGTAACCATCTTCACTACACACAGTCTTCATCACTGTAACCATCTTCACTACACAGTCTTCATCACAGTAACCATCTTCACTACACACAGTCTTCATCACAGTAACCATCTTCACTACACACAGTCTTCATCACAGTAACCATCTTCACTACACACAGTCTTCATCACAGTAACCATCTTCACTACACACAGTCTTCATCACAGTAACCATCTTCACTACACACAGTCTTCATCACAGTAACCATCTTCACTACACACAGTCTTCATCACAGTAACCATCTTCACTACACACAGTCTTCATCACAGTAACCATCTTCACTACACACAGTCTTCATCACAGTAACTATCTTCACTACACACAGTCTTCATCACAGTAACCATCTTCACTACACACTGTCTTCATCACAGTAACCATCTTCACTACACACTGTCTTCATCACAGTAACCATCTTCACTACACAGTCTTCATCACAGTAACCATCTTCACTACAGTCTTCATCACAGTAACCATCTTCACTACACACAGTCTTCATCACAGTAACCATCTTCACTACACACAGTCTTCATCACAGTAACTATCTTCACTACTCTACCTGACACTCCCTCTGGGTACCGGAGTATACCTGACACTCCCTCTGGGTATGTAGTATACCTGACACTCACTCTGGGTACTGTAGTATACCTGACACTCCCTCTGGGTACCGGAGTATACCTGACACTCCCTCTGGGTACTGTAGTATACCTGACACTCTCTCTAGGTACCGGAGTATTCCTGACACTCCCTCTGGGTACCGGAGTATACCTGACACTCCCTCTGGGTACCGAGTATTCTGACACTCCTCTGGGTACCGGAGTATACCTGACACTCCCTCTGGGTACCGGAGTATACCTGACAATCGTGGGAGCATCCGCACAGGTCTTGACGTCATTAATTGCACTTCGCTCCATCACCCTCACCTCCCTCTCACTAGCTTCCTCACCTCCCTCTCACTAGCTTCCCTCACCTCCTCTCACTAGCTTCCTTCACCTCCCTCTCACTAGCTTCCCTCACTTCCCTCTCACTAGATTCCCTCACCTCCCTCTCACTAGCTTCCCTCACCTCCCTCTCACTAGCTTCCCTCACCTCCCTCTCACTAGCTTCCCCCACCTCCCTCTCACTGCTTCCCTCACCTCCCTCTCACTAGCTTCCCTCACCTCCCTCTCACTAGCTTCCCTCATCTCCCTCTCACTAGCTTCCCTCACCTCCCTCTCAGTAGCTCCCCTCACCTCCCTCTCACTAGCTTCCTCACCTCCCTTTTACTAGCTTCCCTCATCTCCCTCTCACTAGCTTCCCTCACCTCCCTCTCACTAGCTTCTCTCACCTCGTCTCACTAGCTTCCCTCACCTCCCTCTCAGTAGCTTCCTTCACCTCCTCTCACTAGCTTCCCTCACCTCCCTCTCAGTAGCTTCCTTCACTTCCCTCTCACTAGCTTCCCTCACCTCCCTCTCACTATCTTCCTTCACCTCCCTCTCACTAGCTTCCTCACCTCCCTCTCACTAGCTTCCCTCACCTCCCTCTCACTAGCTTCCCTCACCTCCCTCTCACTAGCTTCCATCACCTCCCTTTCTCTGCCTTCAATCGCCTCCCTCCGACTAGCTCTCTTCACTACGTGCTATCACCACCACCATCCTCACCTCCACAATAACCACCATCATCACAATGACCATCATCATCACCATCACTATGACCATCACCACCAACCCTTCACTATCACCATCACCACCACCACTTCACTATTACCATCACTATGACCATCACCACCACCCCTTCACTATCACCATCACTATGACCATCACACACCACCCCTTCACTATCACCATCACCACCACCCCTTCACTAGCACCATCACTATCATCACCACCAACAGTATCATCATCACCTCCACAATAGCCACCATCATCACAATGACCATCATCATCACCATCACCACCACTATCACTATCATTACCATCACCATCACCATCACCCCTTCACTATCACCATCACGTCCATCATCAACACCACCCTTCACTATCACTATCACTATCATCACCACCACCAACAGTATCATCATCACCTCCACAATAATAATAATAAACTAAAATTATGATCGTGTACCTCTGCCTGGTGGACTAGGTAGTTCGGCAATATTTCCTTTACAAAGTAGTCCACCTCCACAATAACCACCATCATCACAATCAACACCACTATCATCACCATCAACACCACTATCATCACCAGCACCACCACCCCTTTACTATCACCATCACTACCATCATCACCACCACCCCTTCACTATCATCACCATCAACACCACTATCACCATCACCTCCTCCACCATAACCATCATCATCACAATGACCACCATCACCACAACTAACACCACTACTCCCACCTATACCCTCTACCATGACTGGTCAGTATTAATATATAAGCAGTTAACTATTTTATGTGTTATGTAGGATATAATTATGGCTTGAGAAGTTGGGTGTGCGTGGTAGGTTACAGCAGACCGGCAGCATGAGCAGTGTTCCTGTCACAAGCTCCTCCTCCCTCTCCTCTCCCTCCTCCATCGACCGCAACCATGTCAATGACATGAGGAAGATCGCCTGGGTACAGGCTAATATGACCGAAAAAATGGGAGAGACTGCAGTGGTCAAAAACGCACTGAGGATGGGAATCAAGCAGAAAGCTGAGGACAGGAAGCGTGCTGATGCTGCAAAGGAGAGACTGAAGCGTGAGGTAGCAGCATACCTCAATAATGAGGAGGTCCCCCCCCGCCGACACGCACCCCCCTCCCGCGCCCTCTACTCCTTCTGAGGAGAGGGATGTGTTATTGTTGTGTTGTGTATAGTAGCAGCTAGCCGTCAGTCTCCTGGGCTTAGGGAGTTGTGCCCGGCGTGTCTAGTTAAATGTTCTTTGTGTAAATGTTAAATGTTTCTTGAGTGCCTAATAATAAATAATAAAATGTGTGTGTGTGTGTGTACTCACGTATTTGTGCCTGCTGGATCGAGCTCTAGCTCATGGACCCCACATTTCTACCCGTTGGTTGTCTAATGCAATGACTCCCGGCCTATTTCCCAATCATACCTGCTTTTGTAGCAAGTAATCCTTATACTCGCTCCATTATCTCATTATCTTAATGCATTACTAATCACACAAGCTACAATCCTTTCCCCAATTACAGGTAATACTCTTCTCACCTTGTTGGAGGGAGCTGAGGTGTAATCACCATATAACCCAGCGATGTGAGAACAGCAAAACAGTACAATCTCCAGTCAAGAATGTAGTACTCGGCTTGGGCAGTTCTAGTCGACCCAAGACGCTACAGCTTCGACACAGAGCAGACAGCAGACTACGACCGCATCCAGCTACAACGCTTTTGCTCTCCGAGTTCACACACTTGCAATTCCCAGTTGAGCCGCCACGCTCTCCCGCATAGAGCTCCACGACTCCGGCCTCACTCAGCTCTCTGCTCTGCTCCAGGCTTCGTCTCAACGTCTACGACACTGCTGTATCCAGGACTACTAAATATATATAAAACTCATTAAACACTGTGTATCTAATCTGCCCAACAACGTAACATAAACGTACGTTACATTGGTGACCCCAGAGAGTTTCGACGATACCCAGCCACGATGGACTACAACATGGATTCTCACTGGACCTTCACTCCTGCTGTTGCTTGCTGTGGATCACCTCGTGCCACCTGTCACGGAACGCTGCCAACACCCTCGCCACAGCTATGATTTTCACCGCGATATCGTCTCTGCATTTTCATCAACTACAGCTTCCTGCACAGCGAGTGTTACTTACTCATCTGACAGTTTCATCAGCAACTACATCATGTGGGACCTACAGCCTGTCCTGCCGACTCTCCGTCGCTGTCAGGGCACTGCTTGTTCTACAGGGACTCCCACGACAGCTGCTCTTTCGCCAGATTCATCTACACGTACACTGCATTCTGATACTCTGCCGACTCAAGCATCTTGGACCTACAGCTTGCGTTTCCGACTCTTCGTCGCCTCCAGGACAATTCAGCTCTAGCAGTGATTCCTTCGTTGTCCTAACTACGTGTCTACATTACCTCCTATTGTCCTGGTGCCCGAGCCCATCCGCCTCGGATCTAAATGCTCCACCAGCGACCCAAGGACGCAACAATCATGCACATTCTTCTCTCCTGCTACATCGAGCTTGTCCACACACTGCCTGCATCTTTTGGTACCGGACTACATGTTCCACAACGACCACGTATTCTTTGTTATATTGTTTTCTTCTATTCCCTGACAGGGGGAGTCCTGTAGCGAGTAATCCTTATACTCGCTCCATTATCTCATTATCTTAATGCATTACTAATCACACAAGCTACAATCCTTTCCCCTGTCATAATAATGAAAAGAATTACGGAGAAAAAAAAAAAATTGTACCACTTAAGGGCTATTCATGCCCGTGCCACCTCTTGGGTGGCTTAATCCTTATCAATCAGGAGTAACCACCATTTGGTCACCATTTGGTCCGGGAGACATCTCCCGTCACGCAGGGTGCCGTCGCACCTCCACAGATCTCCAGTATCATCACTCGATACTGTTAATGGCTCATAAGGGCCACCACTTACGGGCTATTCATGCCCGTGCCACCTCTTGGGTGGCTTAATCTTTATCAATCAATCAATCAATCAATCCTTTCCCCAATTACAGGTAATACTCTTCTCACCTTGTTGGAGGGAGCTGAGGTGTAATCACCATATAACCCAGCGATGTGAGAACAGCAAAACAGTACAATCTCCAGTCAAGAATGCAGTACTCGGCTTGGGCAGTTCTAGTCGACCCAAGACGCTACAGCTTCGACACAGACCAGACAGCAGACTACGACCGCATCCAGCTACAACGCTTTCGCTCCCCGAGTTCACACACTCGCAATTCCCAATCGAGCCGTCACGCTCTCCCGCATAGAGCTCCACGACTCCGGCCTCACTCAGCTCTCTGCTCTGCTCCAGGCTTCGTCTCAACGTCTACGGCACTGCTGTATCCAGGACTACTAAATAAATATAAAACTCATTAAACACTGTGTATCTAATCTGCCCAACAACGTAACATAATCGTATGTTACACTTTAAAAGTTATGAATGTAGTTAGCCTCTACAATATTATCCATTAGGTCATTCCATTTACTCACTACCCTTACACTAAATGAAAACTTTCTGACATCTCTATGACACATCTGAGCCTCAAGCATCCAGCCGAGCCTCCCCCCTCTTGTTCTATTGTTATTCATTGTAAACATTTCCTCTGTTTCCACCTTGTCAGTCCCTCTAAGTATTTTATGCGTCTGTATCATGTCCCCCCTCTCCCTCCTTTCTAACGTCGTCAGGTTTAGTTTCTCCAGCCTTGGTACCTCATCCCCCTCAGCTCTGGGACGAGTTTCGTTGCAAACTTCTGCACCTTTGCCATCTTCCTTATGTTTGTTTTTTTAACGTGGGAGCTCCAGGATGGGGCGGGGTACTCTAAGACTGGCCTCACATAGGCGGTATGCAGTGATCTTAAAGCCTCCTTATTCAAGTTTCTGAAGAATGTTGTGACTTTTGCCAGAGTAGAGTATGCGGCTGACGTCATGTAAGATTTACACAGCCTCTGAAGATAGGTTTAGTGTTATGTCTACTCCCTTTCGGTCTCTTGCCTCCTGGAGTTGAATAACTTGGGCTGGACGGTAGAGCGACGGTCTCGCTTCCTGTAGGTCGGCGTTCAATCCCCGGATGTCCAAATAGTTGGACCCATTCCTTCACTTCTTTACATCTCAAAATCCTTATCTTGACCCCTTCTAAGTGCTATTTAGCTTGGCGTTTTCTCCTGAAAGTTTCCATCACCTTCCAGATCCCATTTCCATAACCTTACACTTGATGGAGTTGAACTCTATCAGCCATTTCTCGGACCTGCTCTGCAACCTGTTCAGCTCATCTTTGAGAATCTTACACTCCTCATCTGTCTCATTAGTTCTGCGTCATCTGCAAACATTGACATGTATGATCAAATCCTGTAGTCAAGTCGTTTACATAAATGTGGATTTGAATGGGCCCCAGCACCGATCCTTGAGGTTATCTTGAGATGATTTCGGGGCTTTTAGTGTCCCCGCGGCCTGGTCCTCGACCAGGCCGGGTCGAGGACCAGGAAGCCCGGTGACACCTTCCACCCCCAGGAAGCAGCCCGTGACAGTTGACTAACACCCAGGTACCTATTTTACTGCTAGGTAACAGGGACATAGGGTGAAAGAAACTCTGCCCGTTGTTTCTCGCCGGCGCCTGGGATCGAACCCATTACCACAGGATCACAAGTCCAGCGTGCTGTCCGCTCGGCCGACCGGCTCCCGGCTCTCCTTGAGACACCCCGCTTGTTACTCTATGCCAGTCTGAACACCTCGCCCCTTACTATCATTCTCTGACACCTGTCTGTTACGTAATTCCTTATCCATGATGGTGCGTGTTAGGAATAATGGTGGGCTTGCTATGGGGGAACTAGTACTATTAAGGGGTAAGGGTAGTTAAAATACAGAGGTATCAAATATGGGAGAACTAAAAGGCCCGGCCCCCAAAGTAAATTATCCACAGTAATAATAACTTGCTACTAGACCTTGTTAGACTAGAGGTTGATCGTTGCACTCCCACACAGGAAGAAGGGATACTCTGTTCTAGCTTACTTATTTATTAACCCTCAAACCACGCATATCATATATAAATGATATCAGTGACAAAACCGAAACCGCGCTCATCATTTATATATGGTTTCGTGTCTAGTGCTATAATTTAAACGCCCCGCCTGGGATAGGGGCAGTTATAGTACAGCCACGACCAATAGTTGCCAGATGCCACCAAGAAAAAAAATCTAGCCCAACATTTTTGGGTGTAAGAGCGTCAGTAGTGAGCAAGCCACCAAGGCTGGCACACGCAGCACGAGCTCACAGCACTGCTGTTCAGCTTGTGACCACAGCAGCGCCTACAAATGCCAAAATATAAACGATACTGCTATTATTTAGCAGTGATAGTATTACTGAAGCCCCCTGACCGTGATAAAACTGACCAGGATTCTGATAACGGCGTGATTGTGGTGATATTTAGCGCTGTGCTCCATGGAGGGAGGGTTGTGGCGTCATTTTCTGACTGTGTGTAGCCACCATTTATTGACTGTACTCGCCATACCAGCTTAGTGGTTCGCTATGGTGAACACAAATGTAGATTCTTATATATAACATGTGTATAGTATGAGA
Organism: Procambarus virginalis; assembly: GCA_020271785.1. Lineage (NCBI taxonomy): Eukaryota > Metazoa > Arthropoda > Malacostraca > Decapoda > Cambaridae > Procambarus > Procambarus virginalis. The sequence continues at coordinate 23,661,605 of WNGS01167372.1, read as the reverse complement.
TAACAGCGAGAGGAGTAGGTTGGGAGCCGCCATTTGGTGAGGGCGGTGGCGTTGTCTGCACGACTTGGCATGTTGTTTACTGATGGCTACAATGGTCTTTGGGCACCATACCAGCTTATTTGTACAGGTATGGTGAATAAAACAGGTAGATACTTGTATATAATGTGTGTATATATCGTAATAACACCACAACCAATATTGTTGGAGGAGAACTATTAGTGCGTCTGGCCTTGAGAGCGGCCGCCGATCAGCTGACTGTGGAGTAGCTACGTCTTTGTGCCTTTACTCACCATACAAGCTTAGATGTACAGTTATGGTGAACAAAACATGTAAATACGTATATATAACGTCTGTGTATAGTGAATAAATGCAAAAACAGTATTGTGGGAGGTGAATGAGGGTGAGTGAGGTGGTGTTGAGGGAGGGAGTGGCAGCGAGTGGCTGGCTGGTGTGTGGCGGCCACTCCTCGTTGCTTTTTGACTCACAAGACCAACTTAGTAGTTCGTTATGGTGAACAAAACATGCAGATACTTACATATAACCTGTGTATATAGTGTAAGAACAG
>WNGS01167372.1:23646348-23656483 GCA_020271785.1 Procambarus virginalis | reverse complement strand
GAGAGGCGGGCCAAAAAGCCAGAGCTCAACCCCACAAGCACAATTAGGTTAGCACATTAGGCGGGTACACAACACACACAGGAATCATTCAGAATCTTGTATACCACATATGTAAGACCAATCCTGGAGTATGCGGCCCCATCATTGAGGCCGTACCTTGTCAAGCACAAGACGAAGCTAGAATAAGTTCAAAGATATGCCACTAGACTAATACAAGAACTAAGAGGCATGAGTTACGAGGAAAGGCTGCGGAAAATGCACCTTATGACATTGGAAGACAGAAGAGTAAGTGGAGACATGATCACTACCTACAAAATCCTCAGGGGAATCGACTGGGTAGACTAGGATACACACACACACACACACACACACACACACACACACACACACACACACACACACACACACACACACACACACACACACCAGATCCCCCAGGTCCCCCAGGTCCCCCCTGCCCCCAGTCACCCCCCAGACACCCCCCAGATCCCCCCAGACACCCAGAGAAAGGGAGAACTCTGGTGCAGGAGTTTCCATGAAGAATCTCAAGGTTTGGTACACCAGTGCTGATGGGGTATCTAATAAAGGGAAGAGATAAAAGAAAGAGTGAGTGAGGCAGAACCTGACATAGTTCCAATTGTGGAGAAACTAAAATTAATGACATGATCTCAGACGCAATCTTTCCTGAAGGGTATCAGGTGATAAGAAAGAAAGGACACAGAGACAGGGAGGGGGAGTGGCACTCCTAATAAAGCGGAAATGGAAGTTTGAAGACCTGGGAAAATCGGGTTACCAATGAGTGCACAAGCTTCATACATGGAACTCTGACAGTAGATGGGAGGAAGATTGTGATCTTGGTAATCTACAATCCCCCACCAAACAGAGGAAGACCCAGGCAGGAGTATGATGACAACAACAAGGCATGCATAGATGAAATGCAGAAGGCAGCAACACTAGCCACAGAATGAGAGCGAAGCTTGCTGATCATGGGGGACCTAAATCATGGAGATAAATTGGGAATCAAGGAATCCCCATGGAGGGACGAAACGTGGGGAGCAAAATTAGTAGATGTTATAGACAGGAATTTCCTAACACAGCATGTGAGGGAAGACACAAGGGAAAGAGGAGATGCACCGAGCCTATTAGACCTGATTTTCACCCAGAACGTAGAAGATATCGAGAATTTGGAGCATGAAAACCTCTAGGGGCCAGTGACCATGTGTCCTAGTCTTTGACTACATGATGGAATTCAAACTTATGACCATGGGACAATAGATCTGGGAAAGGAGAGTTGACTACAGGAAATGGGACTATAGGAGGATATAGGGACTATCTGGGAGAAGTGCAGTGGGAGGAGAAATTAGAGGAAAAACAGTCCAAGATATGATGGACCTAGTCATACAGAAATGCCAAGAGACCGAAGAGAGATTTATACCAACAGTAAAGGGAAAAAATATGAAGGAATATAATAACCCAAGGTTTAATAGACAGTGTCAGGAAGCAAAAATGGCCAAGCAGGCGGGAGTGGAGGAAGTACAGAAGACAAAGGACAGAGGACAACAGGATCAGATGCAACAGATGCTAGGAACGATTACATTAACATAAGACGAACATCGGAGAGGGACTTTGAGAACGATATTGCAATCCAAAGCGAAAAAAACAACCTAAGTTACTAAACAGTCATATATTAGAAGAAAATGGTCGTGTGAACGACCAAGTGACAATAAGACTAAGGAAGGCAGAGGGGGGCATATACTGAAAAGTGACAAGAAATCTGTGAGGCACTGAATGCCAGTTTCCATGGAGTGTTCACTACCGAGCCTGAGCAGCTCCCATTGTTGGAAGGGGTTACCTAGATCAGGGGTCTCCAACTATGGCCCGCGGGCCACATTCTGGCCCGCCACATAATTTCATCCGGCCTGCCAAACAAATCCCTGTGTGGTGGCCTTGAAAAAAATAATTATCGTACGAATGGCATGGCAGAATTATTCAAAGCTGGGGCTGCTGACTGGTGGCGCTCAGCCCGAGTCACGTTTTCCTCTCTCTCGATAGTTTGACGCACGGATACTAGTACTGGTAGGTATGTATTGTGTATTACAACCATATCAGTTGGGTATAACTGTAATATTGTGGGGAGGAGGGCGAGTGGGGCTTCGCTGTTTCTGTTTCAGGGAGCACAACACACTGTACAATATTCTTTTCTCTGTACTTTGACAATACCTTTATCTTAGTTATACAAAATAGCAATAATACTATTGTAGCCAAAAATATTGCATCGCCAGTTCCGTGATTTCTTGAAAGAAATTGATGCGAAGTTTGTTGACTTGCCTTATTATACAGCATTTAGATGGCTTAGTTGTGGAAAGGTTTTGCTGCATTTCTTTGAGCTCAGATTAGAAATAGATTTATTTCTCACAGAGAAAAATAAACCTCAGCCATTATTATCAGAATGTGAATGGAATTGGAAATTGGCATTTTTTGAAGATATGACAGGTCATATGAAAACTTGAATCTGAAATTGCAAGGCAAAACAAACTTGATCAGAGACTACTTTGTTCATGTCAAGGCGATTCAAGCAAAACTTGCGCTACTTGTAAGGCCAGGTCGAAGGTTAAGAATTTTGCTCATTTCCATGTTGTGAAAAATTCATGCAGAAAGTAAAGTTTAATTTCCTTTTCATTTGCAAATGAAATAATTTCAGATTTGAAAAAAAACAGTTTCAGAAGCGATTTGCTGACCTGATGCCAAAGCAAATGAAATCAGGCTCTTTCATAATCCATATTGACGCAATGCTGAAAATCATCCAACTCAATTTCAAATGGAAATTATTGATCTCCAGGCAGATGACAGACTGGAAAGGATAAGTATAAGAGAAGGAAATCTGATTGAGTTTTTAAATGCCTGCAGCCAGATCAGTTTCCAAATTTGATAAAGTTTGCTTGTAGTTTTGAGTCCATTTTTGGTTCAACATACTTGTGTGAACAAACATCTTCCAAAATGAAGTATGTGAATCTAACTATCGAGCAAATTTGTCTGATGATCACTTGAAATCACTTCTTACAATTGGCTCATCCAATCTGGAACCTGATTTTAATGAAATTTTGAAGTCAATACGCCAGTTATCATTCGTCACACTAATTTGGTTGCATAAACTAAAGGCAGTAATCTATTTAGTTTACCCTACTTTTTTCCAAAAAGATATGTTTCAATTTTCCCATGTTTATACACTTTATTATTTAAGGAAATTAAATTACTGACACTGATTTGTTTTTGTTTTTTTTTCATTTTTTATTCCTTCGGATCGCTTAAATATGGGAAATATATAACGTGGCCCTTACATTGAAAAGTTTGGAGACCCCTGCCCTAGATGAAAGACTATCAGATATAGAGGTGACAGCCGAAGAGGTAATGAAACAGTTGACAACTGTAGATGCATCTAAAGCAGTTGGACCAGACAAAGTATGCCACCGTGGATACTAAAAGAAGCAGCGCAGGCCCTCAGCGTGCCTCTGGCAATGATCTTTAATGTGTCACTTATGTCGGGATAATTGCCCAGTTTCTGGAAGAAGGCAAATGTCGTACGATCTTCAAGAAAGGCGATAGGGAGGAGGCACTTAACTATAGACCTGTATCACTGACAAGCATCCCCTGTAAATACTGAAACGAATAATTAGGCTCCGACTGGCTGCAACACCTGGAGAACATAGGTTTGTGAACAAACATCAACATGGGTTCTAGACAGGGAAATCGTGCCTAACAAACCTTCTGGAATTCTATGATAAAATAACGAGGATAAGACGGACAGAGATGGTTGGGCAGACTGCATATTTCTGGACTGCCAAAAAGTCTTGATACAGTACCGCACATGAGACTGCTGTTCAAACTCGAGAAGCAGGCGGGGGTGAGGGGAAAGGTCCTAGCATGGATAAGGAACTATCTAACAGGAAGGAGTCAGAGAGTTATGGTAAGGGGGCGAGAAGTCGGACTGGCTGACAGTAACAAGTGGAGTACCACAAGAATTGGTGCTGGGACCAATTCTATTTCTTGTATATGTTAACGACATGTTTACGGGTTAGAGTCCTACATGTCGATGTTTGCGGATGACGCAAAGTTGACGAGAAGAGTTGTGACAGATGAGGATTGCAGGATCCTCCAAGAGGACCTGAACAGGGTGAAGAGATGGTCAGAGAAATGGCTACTGGAATTCAACACGAGCAAATGTAAAGTTATGGAAATGGGACTAGGAGATAAGAGACCATAAGGACAGTACAAAATGAAGGGGAACAGCCTACCTGTGAAGACGCGCGAAAGAGACCTGGGTGTGGACGTAACACCTAATCTATACCTTGAGGCACATATAAATAGGATAACGAAGCAGCGTACTCTACACTGGCAAAAGTTTAGAACATCATTCAGAAACCTAAGTAAGGAGGCATTTAGGGCGCTTTACACTGCCTACGTGAGGCCAGTCTTAGAGTATGTCGCCTCATCATGGAGTCCCCATCTGAAGAAGCATATAATGAAACTGGAAAAGGTTCAGAGGTTTGCAACCGAGACTCGTCCCAGAGCTACGAGGGATGGGGTATGAGGAGCGCCTGAGGGAACTGTGCCTTACGACACTAGAAAGAAGAAGGGAGAGAGGGGGGACATGATAGGAAACGTATAAATACTCAGAGGGATTGACAGAGTGGACATAGACGAAGGGTTCACACGGAATAGTAACAGAACGAGGGGACATGGATGGAAGTTGGAAACTCAGGTGAGTCGCAGAGATGTTAGGAAGTTTTCTTTTAGCGTGATAGTAGTGGAAAATGGAATGCACTTAAGGAACAGGTTGTGGAAGCCAATACTATTCATAATTTTTAAAACCAGGTATGATAGGAAATGGGGACAGGAGTCATTGCTGTAAACAACTGATGCGCGAAAGGCGGGCTCCTAGAGTCAATTCTCGATCCTGCAGACACAACTAGGTGAGTACAACTAGGTGCGTACACACACACACACCACACACACACCACACACACACACACACCACACACACACTACACACACACACTGGAAAGATAGACTGGGAGAATGCGGACCCACATGGTGGTGCAGTTACGTGGAGAGCTAAACTCTTGGAAGTGGCAACTAGGAATTTTCTGAGCCAGCATGTCAAGGACACCACAAGAGTGAGAGGCAATGACGAACCAGCTAGACTCGACTTGATATTCACCCTGAATGAGTCAGAATAAGGGAAGTCAAAGTGGAAGCCCCCATATGAATGAGTGACCACAGTGTACTGACCTCTTTGAGTAACTGGTGGAGGTAGGGATAACCTATCAAGGATGGGAGTGGAGGGAAAAAGACTGAATTACCGAAGAGGAAAATATGAAGAGATGAGGAGCTTCCTCAGAGGAATACCATGGGAAACAGAACAGAACTTAGAGACAAGAATGTGCAGGTCATGATGGATTTGGTCACCCAGAAGTGCCAGGAAGCTGCAGACAGGTTTATCCCTGTCCAAAAGGAGAAAAACGAAAAAACAACAAAAAAAACCCATGGTTTCACCCAGGAATGCAAGGTAGCGAAGCAACTGAGTAAAAGAACATGGAGAAATTACAGAAATAAAGAACACCATGAGAGCAGGGAGAGATACCAGAGGGCCAGAAATGAGTGACTCAGAGTGAGGAGAGAAGCAGAGAGACAGTTTGAAAATGACATCGCGAGTAAAGCCAAGACCCAACCAAAGCTGCTCCACAGCCAGCCACATCAGGAGGAAACAGCAGTGAAAGAACAAGTGATGAAGCTGCGGAAAGCGGAGAACAGATACACAGAGAATGAATGACAAGGAGGTGTGTGAAGAACTCAACAAGAGATCCAGGAGGTCTTCACAATAGAACAAGGAGAAGCCCCTGCACTAAATGATGAGGTGGCAAACCAAGCAACCTTTGAGGAATTTGACCTCACCAGCGATGAGGTCAAAAGGTGTCTGCTGGAGCTGGATGTGACAAAGGCTGTTGGGCCTGACAGAATCTCACTATGGATACTAAAGGAAGGTGCAGAAGCACTAAGTGTGCCACTCTCTATGGTGTATAACAGGTCACTGGAAACAGGATAAACAGGAGACCTACCGGAAATTTGGAAGACAGCTAACGTGGTGTGGTCCCAATATACAAAAGGGTGACAGGCAAGAGGCCTGAATTACAGGCCAGTTTCCTTAACTTGTATACCATGCAAGGTAATGGAGAAGATCGTGAGGAAAAGGCTCGTAGAGCATCTATAGGGAAATAACTTTGTAACGCACACCAACATGGGTTCAGGGACGGTAATCGTGCCTCACAGGTTTTAATAGAATTTTATGACCAAGCAACAAAAATTAGGCAGGAACGAGAAGGGTGGGCCCGACTGCATTTTCCTGGATTGCCAAAAAGCCTTTGACACAGTACCGCACAAAAGGCTGTTAAAAAAGTTGGAGCAACAGGCAGGAGTAAAAGGGAAGGTGCTCCAGTGGATAAGGGAGTAACTTAAGCAACAGGAAACAGCGAGTAACGGTGAGGGGGGAGACATCAGAGTGGCGAGATGTCACCAGCGGAGTCCCACAGGGCTCAGTACTTGGACCCATCCTGTTTCTAATATTATGTGAACGATCTTCCGGAGGGTATAGACTCATTCCTCTCAATGTTTGCTGATGATGCAAAATTATGAGAAGAATCAAGACGGATGAAGATAGACAGAGACTACAGGATGACCTGGATAAACTGGAGGAATGGTCTAGTCTAGAAAATGGCTGCTAAAGGTCAGCTCGGGAAAGTGTAAGGTGATGAAATTAGGAGAAGGACGCAGGAGGCTGAACACAAGGTTATCATTTGGAAGGGGAAATCCTGCAAGAGTCAAACAGAGAGAAAGATCTGGGGGTTGATATCACACCGAACCTGTCCCCAGAAGCCCACATCAAAAGAATTCTCGCGGCATATGCTAGACTGGCCAACATAAGAACTGCCTTTAGAAATTTGTGAGGAATCTTTCAGAACCCTGTATACACTTATGTAAGACCAATCCTGGAGTATGCAGCTCCAGCCTGGAGTCCATACCTAGTTAAACACAAGACAAAGTTAGAGAAGATTCAGCGGTATGCACCAGGCTCGTCCCGGAAGTTAGAGGATTGAGCTACGAGGAAAGGCTAAAGGAGCTGAACCTCACATCCCTGGAAAACAGAAGAGTAAGGGGAGACATGATAACCACCTACAAAATTCTCAGGGGAATTGACAGGGCGGACAAAGACAAACTCTTCACCACGGGTGGGACACGAACAAGGGGACACAGGTGGAAACTTAGTACCCCAGATGAGCCACAGAGACGTTAGAAAGAATTTTTTCAGTGTCAGAGTAGTTAATAAATGGAATGCACTAGGAAGTGATGTGGTGGAGGCTGTTTTCATACACAGTTTCAAATGTAGATATGATATGATGCCCAGTAGGCTCAGGAATCTGTACACCTGTTGATTGACCAGTTGAGAGGCGGGACCAAGAGCCAAAGCTCAACCCCCGCAAGCACAATTAGGTGAGTACACAACACGCACAACACACACACACACACACACACAACACACCCACACACTTTGTCTCCTGAAGCCCACATAAAAGTAATATACGTCTGGCAATATGCGAGGCTGGCTAACTATCAGAAGTAGCATCATGAACCTGTGTAAGGAATCATTCAGAATCTTGTACAAGCCAAAACATATGTAAGACTAATCCTGGAGTAATGCGGCACCGAGCATGAGCCCTGTACCTTGTCAAGGCACAAGAACGAAGCTGAAAAGTCCAAAGGTATGCTACTGACTAGTCCCGAAACTAAGCAGGCATGAGTTATGAGAAAAGGCTGCGTGGGAAAGTGCAACTTACGAACACTGGAAGATCCAGAAGAGTAATGGGGGGACATGATCACAACCTACAAAATCCTCAGGGGTGAATCGACCGGGTGCTAAGGGAAATAAAGACTGATTCATACACTAGCGGAGGGGACGCGAACATAGGGGACACCAGGTGGATAGCTGAGTAGCCAGATGAGCCACAGAGACTTAGTAAGGGGAAAGCTACTTTTCAGTGTAGAGTAGTTTAACAGATGGGAATGCACTTAGGACAGTGATGCATGTGGAGGAGGCTGATCCATACACGTTTCTAATGAAGATATGGACAGAGCCCAGTAGGCTCAGGACACCTGTACACCAGTTGATTGTACGTAGTGAGAGGCGGGAAACCAAAGAGCCAAAGCTCAACCCCAGCAACACAATTACGTGAGTACAATATAGGTGAGTACACCCACACACACATGACACAACACAGCACCTCACACACACACACACACACACCACACCACACACACACACACACACACACATCACACACCACCACACACACACAGCTACTTCATGACACTACATGCACTTCACATAGCACGCTACATGACATCCCTACGAGACGCACACATTCCATCCAATCTAACGACACATCCACACAACTGCAATTGATAAATCAAGAACACACACACACACACACACACACCCACAACACACACAACACACACACAAAACCACAACAAAGTAAAATGAAAGTGGGGTGGACAGGAGACCAGATACAAGGTATCATTGGGAGATGAAATACTTCAAGAGTCAGAGAGAGAGAAAGACCTGGGGGTTGATATCACGCAGACCTGTCCCCTGAAGCTCATATCAAGAGGATAACTCAGCAGCATATGCCAGGTTGGCTAACATAAGAACGGCCTTTAGAAACTTGTGTAAGGAATCTTTCAGAACATTATATACCACATATGTCAGACCAATCCTGGAGTATGCGGCTCAGCATGGAGTCCATATCTAGTCAAGCATAAGACTAAACTGGAAAGGTCAAAGGTTTGCCACCAGACTAGTACCCGAGCTGAGAGGTATGAGCTACAGGAGAGACTACGGGAATTAAACCTCACTTCGTTGGAAGACAAAAGAGTTGGGGGGACATGATCACCACATTCAAGATTTCTCAAGGGAATCGACAGGGTTGAATAAAGACAGGCTATTTAACACAAGGGGCACACCACTAGGGGACACACAGGTGGAACGTGAGTGCCCAAATGAGCCACAGAGATATTAGAAAGAACTTTTTTAGTGTCAGAGTGGTTGGTACAAATGGAATGCATTCAGGAAGTATGTGGTGGAGGCTGACTCCATACACAGTTTCAAGTGTAGATATGATGAGCCCAATAGGCTCAGGAACCTGTACACCTGTTGATTGACGGTTGAGAGGCGGGACCAAAGAGCCAGAGCTCAACCCGCAAACACAACTAGGGAGTACACACACCTAGCGCACACCACACACACACACACACACACACACACACACGCATACAAGCAAGGATAAGTTCCAGAGATAAGAGAAGGGCTCTCAACCGTCAATCAACAGGTGTACAGGTTCCTGAGCCTATTGGGCTCTATCATATCTACACTTGAAACTGTGTATGGAGTCAGCCTCCACCACATCACTTCTAATGCTTCCATTTTGTCAACCACTCTGACACTAAAAAAGTTCTTTCTAATATCTCTGTGGCTCATTTGGCACTCAGTTTCCACCTGTGTGCCCTAGTGCGTGTGCCCTTGTGTTAAACAGCCTGTCTTTATCTACCCTGTCGATTCCCTGAGAATCTTGAATGTGGTGATCATGTCCCCCTAACTCTTCTGTCTTCCAATGAAGTGAGGTTTAATTCCCGTAGTCTCTCCTCGTAGCTCATACCTCTCAGCTCGGGTACTAGTCTGGTGGCAAACTTTTGAACCTTTTCCAGTTTAGTCTTATGCTTGACTATATATGGACTCCACGCTTGAGCCACATACTCCAGTATTGGTCTGACATATGTGGTATATAATGTTCTGAAAGATTCATTACACAAGTTTCTAAAGGCCGTTCTTATGTTAGCCAACCTGGCATATGCCGCTGATGTTATCCTCTTGATATCAGCTTCAGGGGACATGTCTGGCGTGATATCAACCCCCAGGTCTTTCTCTCTCTCTGACTCCTGAAGTACTTCATCTCCCAAATGATACCTTGTATCTGGTCTCCTGCTTCCTACCCCTATCTTCATTACATTACATTTGCTTGGGTTA
>WNGS01167372.1:23638848-23641348 GCA_020271785.1 Procambarus virginalis | reverse complement strand
CAGTCTTCATCACAGTAACCATCTTCACTACACACAGTCTTCATCACAGTAACCATCTTCACTACACTATCTGACACTCACTCTGGGTACTGTAGTATACCTGACACTCCTCTGGGTACTGTGGTACCTGACACTCACTCTGGGTACTGTAGTATACCTGACACTCACTCTGGGTACTGTAGTATACCTGACACTCCCTCTGGGTACTGTAGTATACCTGACACTCACTCTGGGTACTGTAGTATACCTGACACTCACTCTGGGTACTGTGGTATACCTGACACTCACTCTGGGTACTGTGGTATACCTGACACTCACTCTGGGTACTGTAGTATACCTGACATCACTCTGGGTACTGTAGTATACCTGACACTCCCTCTGGGTACTGTAGTATACCTGACACTCACTCTGGGTACTGTAGATACCTGACACTCCCTGGGGTACTGTAGTATACCTGACACTCACTCTGGGTACTGTAGTATACTGACACTCTCTCTGGGTACTGTAGTATACCTGACACTCCTCTGGTACTGTGTAGATGCCTGACACTCACTCTGGGTACTGTAGTATACCTGACACTCACTCGGTACTGTAGATACCTGACACTCACTCTGGGTACTGTAGTATACCTGACACTCCCTCTGGGTACTGTAGTATACCTGACACTCACTCTGGGTACTGTAGTATACCTGACACTCACTCTGGGTACCGGAGTATACCTGACACTCCCTCTGGGTACTGTAGTATACTTGACACTCCCTCAGGGTACTGTAGTATACCTGACACTCCCGCTCGGTACCGGAGTATACTGACACTCACTCTGGGTACGTAGTATACCTGACACTCCCTCTGGGTACTGTAGTATACCTGACACTCACTCTGGGTACTGTAGTATACCTGACACTCCCTCTGGGTACTGTAGTATACCTGACACTCACTCTGGGTACTGTAGTATACCGACACTCACTCTGGGTCCGGAGTATACCTGACACTCCCTCTGGGTACTGTAGTATACTTGACCACTCACTCAGGGTACTGTAGTATACCTGACACTCCGCTCGGTACCGGAGTATACCTGACACTCACTCTGGGTACTGTAGTACCTGACACTCCCTCTGGGTACTGTAGTATACCTGACACTCACTCTGGGTACTGTAGTATACCTGACACTCACTTGGGTACTGTCGTATACCTGACACTCACTCTGGGTACTGTAGTATACTGACACTCACTGGGTACTGTAGTATACCTGACACTCCCTCTGGGTACTGTAGTATACCTGACAATCATGGCAGCATCCGCACAGGTCTGGACGTCATCAATTGCACTTCGCTCCATCACCCTCACCTCCCTCTCACTAGCTTCCCTCACTCCCTCTCACTAGCTCCCTCACCTCCCTCTCACCTAGCTTCCTTCACCTCCTCTCACTAGCTTCCCTCACCTCCCTCACACTAGCTTCCCTCACCTCCCCACACTAGCTCCCTCACCTCCCTCTCACTAGTATCCCTCACCTCCCTATCACTAGTATCCCTCACCTCCCTCTCACTAGCTTCCCTCACCTCCCTCTCACTAGTATCCCTCACCTCCCTCTCACTAGCTTCCCTCACCTCCCTCACACTAGCTTCCCTCACCTCCCTCTCACTAGCTTCCCTCACCTCCCTCACTAGTATCCCTCACCTCCCTCTCACTAGTATCCCTCACCTCCCTCTCACTAGGGATGTGCGACAGGTTTGCCTTAAACCAGCAAATAATAGAACCAACCAGGAAGGAGAACACGCTGGACCTCATTTCATTTTCACTAATAATGATGAATTGATCAGGAACATAATGATTACAAATACCTGTTACTCAGATCACAAATTACTTGAAGTTATGACAACCATGGGGAATAGACCTTCAAAACCAGTCCAGATTCCCGGTGGAAGGAGATTTCAGCAAATTCAACTTCAATAATAAACAGATAAACTGGGAGCAAATAAACCAGGACTTCACAGAAATAAACTGGGAAGAACAGCTAGGAAATGCTAACCTGAACCAGTGCCTGGAAAAAATAAGCTCAGTACAGTAGCACTAGAAATATGTACAAACCGAATCCCCCTAAGAAAAAAGAGGAAGAGATTGGAACGAGAACGTCGTTCCCTATATAGGCGAAGAAAACGAATCGCGGTACAACTTGAGAGTCGCACCCAATCTCAGGAACGGCGAAGAAGGTTTGGTAGCGAAATAGGAAAAATTGAACTCAAGTGACAAGAATCATACAAAACGCAGGAGAGGCAAAGAGAGCAAAAGGCCATCAGTGAAATAGAGGAAAACCGAGAATATTTTTTTCTCCTATGCAAAATCAAGATCAAAAACCACATTAGTATCGGGCCCCTGCGAAAGGAAGATGGAACTTTCACCGATGACAACAAAGAAATGAGCGAGCTACTGAGGAAGCAATACGACTCTGTCTTCAGCGAGCCATTAAACGCACTAAAGATCGATAACCCAAATGATCTTT
>WNGS01167372.1:23619413-23631171 GCA_020271785.1 Procambarus virginalis | reverse complement strand
TCATGGATATGATACCCAACATCAAATCATATATCAGACGTCACCCTATCCCCACTGGATTTGAAGAAGCCATAAACAGTATGCCTATGCACTCCGCACCAGGCCCGGATTCTTGGAACTCCATATTCATCAAGAACTGTAAAAAACCACTATCGCAGGCCCTTCACATTCTGTGGAGACAAAGCCTAGATACTGGCGTTATTCCTGATATACTAAAAACAGCAGAGATAGCACCACTTCATAAAGGAGGAAATAAGGCAGAGGCAAAAAATTACAGACCGATAGCACTAACATCGCACATCATAAAAATTTTTGAGAGAGTGCTAAGAAGTAAGATCACAAAATACATGGAATCACAGCATCTCCATAACCCCGGACAACATGGTTTCAGACAGGGCGCTCTTGCCTGTCGCAGTTGCTGGACCACTATGATATGGCATTAGATGCTATGGAAGACAAACAAAACGCTGATGTAATTTACACAGATTTCGCAAAAGCTTTTGATAAATGTGACCATGGTGTTATTGCCCATAAAATGCGCTCAAAAGGAATTACCGGAAAAGTAGGCAGATGGATCTACAATTTCCTGACCAACAGAACCCAATGTGTAATAGTCAACAAAATAAAATCCAACCCGTCAACCGTTAAGAGCTCAGTCCCCCAGGGTACTGTGCTTGCTCCAGTACTTTTTCTCATCCTCATATCGGACATAGACAAGAGCACAACCTATAGCACTGTATCATCCTTTGCAGATGACACTAGGATCTTCATGAGAGTAGGCAACATAGAGGACACGGCGAACCTCCAGTCAGATGTAGATCAGGTCTTTCTATGGGCTACAGAAAATAATATGGTGTTTAACGAAGACAAGTTCCAGCTCATGCGCTATGGAAAAAATGAAAATATAAAAACGGAAACCACGTACAAAACTCAGGCAAATCATAACATAGAACGAAAAGGCAATGTAAAGGATCTGGGTGTACTCATGTCGGAAGACCTTACCTTTAAAGAACACAATAAAGTAGCCGTCACAACTGCAAGAAAAATGACAGGTTGGATAACAAGAACTTTTCACACTAGAGATGCTATACCGATGATGACACTTTTCAAAACGCTTGTGCTCTCTAGAGTGGAGTACTGCTGCACATTGACAGCCCCTTTCACTGCTGGAGAAATTGCTGACCTGGAGGGCGTGCAGAGGTCCTTTACTGCTAGAATCCACTCGGTAAAACATCTAAACTATTGGGACCGACTTAAGAGCCTAAATCTGTATTCCCTTGAGCGCAGGCGGGAGAGATACATAATAATTTACACGTGGAAAATATTAGAGGGGCTGGTCCCAAACCTGCACACAGAAATAACATCACATGAGACCAGAAGACATGGCAGGATGTGCAGAATACCCCCGTTGAAAAGCAGAGGTGCAACTGGTACTCTGAGAGAGAACTCTATCAACATCAGGGGCCCGAGACTGTTCAACACGCTCCCTCTACACATAAGGGGCATAACTGGCAAACCCCTCACAGTGTTCAAGAGAGAACTGGATAAACACCTCCAAAGGATACCTGATCAACGAGGCTGTGACTCATACGTCAGGCTGCGAGCAGCCGCGTCCAACAGCCTGGTTGATCAGTCCAGCAACCAGGAGGCCTGGTCGATGACCGGGCCGCGGGGACGATAAGCCCCGGAAGCACCTCAAGGTATCAAGGTGGGGTGGCCTGGGGATGGAATGGGTATGCGGTGGCCTGGGGTTGGAATGGGTATGGGGTGGCCTGGGGTTGGAATGGGTATTAGATGGCTTGGGGTTGGGGGAAGGGTTGGTATAGGAATGGAGGATGGGGTTGATATAAGAAATGAGGATGGGGTTGGTATAGGAATTGAAGATGGGGTTGGTATAGGAGGTGGGGTTGAGGTTGTTGTAGTCATGGGTGAGGTGTACCTAGGTGTTGTGGTATTGTTGTTATGTGAGGTAGTTCCTGCTGTTGGTGTGGTTGTCCCTGTTCCCGTTGAACAGGTTGCTGGTCATGTTCTCTACTGAACGAAGTGGGACGTCCTACCGTACTAACTGACGCCCCCTGTCCAGCTCCCTGTATCCCCTATTGGTATGGCGTCGATGTTGTCTGTGGGGGGAACCCAAGACGGCTTCCCCCACTCTTGGGACGAATCCTTGCGAGACTCCCCACTCATGTCAATAATCGTATCTGTACTGGAATGGGAAGATACCCTCGACTGCCCAGTTCCATGCAGAACCCGTGACCCCGTCGCCTCAGTCCCACTGACCCCACCTGTGACGTCAGCTGAGCTACCTGAGCGGTCCCCAGTGGTGTCGGAAGAGGTGCTGTCCTCTACACTTTCACTCTCACTGGTCCCTACTGACTGGTTACTGTCTGGGTTAAACATTCCCTGTGATTCCCTGTGTGCCATGTCTCTTGTAATTACCCTTTAATACACCCTCGACCCGGACTCACTACAACCGTGTTCTTACACAAATAAAACAACTCTTTCTAAGCGAAAACCAACGATCTTCCCAAAATTAGGAAATACAACGATTAATCAAGCGAATCGCTGATGTGAATTCAATGAATGAGCGTCTGCCCCGCACTTGTGTCTGACCGTGAAATAACCCGCAGTTCTATTACTGAAAGCCAAGTCCTCTACATTAAAAAATTAAAAAATCTAATTTGTATAAAACAGTTTAAAATGCTAAAGTAACTAACGCGCAGCACTCATGATGGATTAAATAAAGAATATTTACTGTACTTGAATACTAGACGCAGTTAATGTGAACAGCATGGCCACTGATGACTGATGGTGCAGGACCAGAAGCGCTGAAAAAAACTAAGTCCCGCGCTTTTTCGCTTAAACGCTGAAAAATCAAAATTTTTATTCTGAAGGAAAATAACTAGTTTTACGTTAATAAACCGCTCTAGCGATTAATATAGACACCCAGGACATATATTTGCTTGTCAAAATTTGAATTTTCACCAAAAACTGCGTTTTTACTAAATGCTGGACTCTGCCAATTTTCCTGCGCCCGGAAAAAAATTCTATCACCCAAAATATCACAAAACTCCCTTAATTCGCAAAAATGGGTTTCTCGTTCCCAGATATAAATACGCTGTTATTTAATACTGACGCTGTATACAAAACAATACTGACATATCAGGCGGTTTTAACACTCATTAATTCGAATTTTCGTCAAAATCTGAGGTTTTCACCTCAAGTGGATTCTGACAAAATTACAACCCGATTTTCTCGAAAAATAACTAAATTCGGCAAAATTGTAATTATCACTGTTTAATGCTTAAGAACAGAATTACGTCCCTTGTGCGCACTTGAGGGTAATACTGGCCCTAGAATATACACGAAACATGAGAATTCGAATTTTCGCCAAAATGTGCAATTTTAGCCCAAGCTGGACTTAGAAAATTTTCCACCTACGTTTCCACAAAAAAATCTAAGTCTAAAAAAAACACAATTCTACCGTCTTACTGGTAAAACTAGAAAAAATCATCCACATCGACTGGGGAATCCTAATGACGCCCAGATCATATACGTGACCCACGAATACAAATTAATTACAGTTAACGACTTTCCGTTGACAGCCGAAAACTTATCCCAAAATACTTAAGAAATATTTCCACGAGCTCTATCAACCATTAACAACGAAAATTACTATCCCTGAACATAAACTGCTTCACTAACTATAGTGACCGACATATAGCCCTAAGTCCAGAGGATTAACGACGCTCTAGAAACATCGCCTCTGACTTAGACTAATACAATAAGGAATACCAACACTTAATGTACGCACTTAGCCTAATATACACGAAAATACTGAACACTTGGAAAATTTTTTTAACTGGGGATTGAATTTAGGGAAAAAAATATTTAATCTCTAGAACAACGCAAATAAAAGGAATTACTTTATAGATTTAATTATACTTAATTCAAAGATACACTCGACTTAATCCTATAATTGCTCCTACCGGCTCGTCGTACCGCACCTAGCCTAGGGGTCTCGATCGTCTAGATTCTAACAGAGCGACACGCAGCTTTCAGCAACAATTAAGACTAGAGACGACTCAACCTCCACTAAGTGTGCGATCACTTAGTCGTTGAATCGTTACTAGATCGTCTAACGCCCTCGGGTCTATCTCCTGGCGTCCCACAGATAAATCCACTCAGACAGCCCACAAGGAACTGCTGTTGAGAGTATGGCAGCTCCCAACACCTCTGAATCAATTGCAATGGGTCGAGTAAGGTACCCAGTCCAATGAATTCGGAGCGGTCTCCTTAGCCAATAAAACTGATCAGAATTACTTACTAACTAAACCCTAATTGTATCAGCCCGCATGAACCCAAGATTCGCCAATCCCCACTCAAACGCACTGTTGTGAGGCGCACTGCTAATCCTGCCCTGCGGCTGAGGTTGTCTGCCCTACCATCTACACACGTGTCCGGATGGCTAGACGCGTGAGCCTTTCAACAATTTCAAACAAAATTGTTGTAACCACCGCTGTGCACCATTGTAACACGGGGGGGGGGGGGTCCTGATGAGTCT
Organism: Procambarus virginalis; assembly: GCA_020271785.1. Classification (NCBI taxonomy): domain Eukaryota; kingdom Metazoa; phylum Arthropoda; class Malacostraca; order Decapoda; family Cambaridae; genus Procambarus; species Procambarus virginalis. Next base: position 23,626,607 of record WNGS01167372.1, on the reverse strand, counting down.
CATACACCTTCTTCCTCTCTCTGTACCCGTATCTTACTTTTGTTCTCTACCAAGGGACCCCAAAACTTTTACTTTTAGCCGACCCCACGCCACGTGGTCTTAAGACGATTGACCGTCTTGAGATTCTACAACCCGTATGACGTGGACTAGGCTTCTAGCTAAACCCTAGGGTTGCCTTGTTGCCGCCACCACCAGACCAGCAAAACTGAGCAATGATCGAGGTCTGGATCGATCATGCTAATTAATCAACCTTGGGGCTTGATCCCCACTAGTAACATTTGACTTTGGATCTTAAGTGTGGAATTAATTAAAAATCAACGGGAATGATGAATTCCGATTTGGTGTTAGAATCGGCGCCCAATTCAACTCAGCCTCGTGGGGACCACGTGGCAAGGACAAATTCACATAAATACACAAAAATGGAGATAATGAAAATGCACATTACTAACTAAATGGTTTATTAAAAAACTAAATAAAATCTAAATAACTGAAGCACTCCCTGTCAATGAACACTCCCTGACTGGCAATGAATTGACTATCCCTATAAAAACCCCTAGCAACTATACCTTCTATAGACCAGCCAGGTGTTCATGCTGTCTTGAGGCCAGTGATGGAAGGCCACCTGCCCGAGCTGCTCCTCAAACCACACTGATCTCTCCTCGTCTGGTCTTCCCCAGACCAGAGCATTGTATTGTTCCGCTTAGTATCTAAGTTACTTGTAGGGTTTGAGTTTTAACAATTAACCTCTGTTGTACTGAATGATCCAGATTGATTGAGTTATTTTACTGACGTTAAATTACACAAGCATCTTAAGGAAGAGCTATTCCCGATTACAAAATGGCTATTTGACCTTTGAGAAATAGAGGACATGGAAACTTGTGACCTGTGACCGCCAGGTCACTCCGCCTTACAACTTAGTTTTGGCTCGTGACGTCACTGATGGTGACTTAACTCAAAATCCTAATAATTAGAATACTCTTGATATTGTAACCAGTAATACTATACAATTTGAATGAAGACTGATTTCTCTAAATAAGTGAATACTATAGAATGATTCATTATACGAAACTTGTGAACAAAGGCGTCAATTATTTTCACCGCGAATTCCCTGGGGTCAGGTCCTGGGTCAACACACGTGGGTCCAGCTTCTCATTCTCCCTTGTAGATTAAATATTCTGGATAATTCTTACAACAAACCTAGTTTGTTACACCCTCACTAAAGTAATTTTCTTGTTAGCTGGTGGTGTTATGGCCGTGTCCGCTACAAGGAAGGTAAGATAGTGGTCAGTTGTTCTCTTGGTGATTATACCTGATGTAAGGGGAGCTGTTATGCTGGCCCATAAGTGATCCAGGGTAGTCGCAGATGTTTGAGTGAATTGGGTGGGCCTGGTGATTGTGGGGATGAGCATACAGGAATTCATGCTATTAAGGAAATAGTCTACTTGAGGGCTATTTTGTACCCCTAGGTCAATATTGAATTCACTTCCGAGAACTATGTGATTTTTGTTGAGATTGTTGTCTATGATGAGATTCCTCAAGTTGTCTAAGAATGCAGCTATGTTAGTATTGGGAAATCTATAGATGGCTCCAATAGTCAAGGAGAATTTGAAGGATTTAATTGAAAATTTAGCAAAAATATATTCATAGTAGTCATCTCTATCACTAATGACACTGTTGCAGATGAAGGTATCTTGGTAGTAAATAGCTATGCCATCACCTTTTTTGTTAGGCCAACAGTTGTGAATGGCTCTATAACCAGCTAAGTTGTAAAGTTGGGTATGGTCTTTACTTAACCAGGTTTCTGTTAGAATAATGAACGATAGTTCAGTACCTAGCGTTGAAAGTAGTGCATTTATATCATCAAAATGTTTACCAAATGATCTGACATTTCGGTTAAAAACTGATAAGTAAGTTTTATTTCGGAGTTTGTTTTTTGCCTGGTGTGCTATGTAATACCTGCAGTGGTGATGATCAGTGTGTTGGTTATTGTATATTTAAGACTGACTTGAAATTGAAATTGAAATAAGTTTTATTAAGGTAAAATATACACAAAGGGATGAGGTAGCTCAAGCTATTCTCACCCCGTTCCATACATCGTGTTAATACATACATAGACACACATCACAAGCAATAAACGTATTACCGAACATTCTGAGAGATAAACATATACATTTCCTCCTTTACACAAGTAGTATGGTATCAGGCGTACACACAAATAATTTTATGACCTAAGTATACTGTATAGACAATTTGCACGAGACATGCAGATAATTCAACAAAAGATTACAGTCTTGGTGAAATATATTTGAGATAGTAGATTTTATTCAGGATCAATATCCGCTTGCATGTGGATGCAATGGAGTCGAGGTAGTAAGGAAAGCAAGTACAGTGCAGTAAAATACTAAATCTGCTAAAAACATAAAACAATTATGGTAAACAGAGAAAAAAAAGAGAGAGTATGCAAATGTATACAAACAAACAAAATACAAATATTTATTCAGGTAAAGTACATACAAGGTGAAATACAAAAGTTGATGGATTTATAGACAGAGCTAGTACATACAATGCCTATAGCCACTATTACGCAAAGCGTTTCGGGCAGGAAAAACACTAAGACTAAAACTTAATACTATCTTAGATTAAAGTATAAATTGTGTTGAGAAAAAATCAGAAAAAAATGAAAGAAAGGGGGGGGGGAAAACATGGCAGAAAAAAAAGCAAAATACAATTTGGTCAACAAACAGCATTGTTTAAAATCGTAGACAAGGGTTGACATTTAGGGGTGAGGTAGGTTACAGTGTGTTAATTAGGTGGTACTTAGTTTTTATCTTAAACTGGTTGGGAGAGGTACAGTCTTTAACATAATTGGAAAGCTCATTCCACATTCGAGGTCCCGTGATTTGTAAAGCATTTCCAGTTTGACTAAGTCGTACTCTTGGAATATCAAATAGGTATTTGTTTCTGGTGTGATGCTCATTGGATCTGTTACAACCTTCTAGGAAGCTTTTAAGGTCCGGATTGACATTACAGTTCAGCGTTTTATATATATAAAATACACATGAGAGGATGTGCATTGACTTAATATCTAACATATTGAGAGATTTGAGTAAGGGGTACCGAGTGATGTCTGGGGCCAGAGTTAGATATTGTCCTAATAGCAGTTTTGTGTTGAGTAATTAGAGGACGTAAATGATTTTGGGTAGTAGAACCCTGTTACGACCCTGGGTTCCTCAATTGGAAACCAGAAGTCAAATTGAGCTAAATAAACTACCTTATAGTAGTGGGATGCATGACGAGGTGTCTGTGTTTGTATCTTCTCTGCCAGACGTAAGACGATTCTTGTTTCTCACAGAGCATTTAAAGACTGAGCTTGGGGTTGATTATTAAATAATAAAATAGGCACCAACTATGTTTACTAATACTTTCTAATCATTTGTAAAGTAAATCTGAGTAAACTTGGGATAGGACTGCTGTACGATTAGTTGAGTAGTCTGCTGGCAGCGAGTGAACTGAGGAAGGAGACTGGAGACGGTCTCTCTTCTCTGGCTGGCGTTATGGTGAAAGGAACCTCCTCCCCTTCCTATCGTTTCTTTATTTCTGTGTCTTTGTTACCCAGTTAAGTATACTGTGTAGTGTCATTGTCTGGCATAGGCGTGTTCTAAGGTGTAGAGTATTATACTTTGTATGAATTAGGTGTTCCTAGTGTTTATATTCCTAGTTATTCCCAGTGGAACCACGTGGTCTCCCTACCCTAAGCTGACTCAAGCTTCAAGTTCTTCACTAGTAGAACTTTACCCTGGCTTGTTCTCAGTGTAAACCTTGTATCCTGCTTATGTGGATCAAGGCTTTACCGTAAAATAGTGTGGTAAAGTAATTATTATTATTGTTATTGGTGTGAATGTATATGGGGGGTTGTTAAGAGGTTAATAAATAAGTAAGTTAGTTAAAGGAGTATCCATTCTTCCTGTGTAGGAGATCTATGATTAACCTCTAGGCTGACAATTGCAGTAATAAACCACTATAAGCTTATTTTTATATTTTTATTGGGGGCAGGGTCTTTTAAATCTTCCATATTTGATAACTCTTAATGCTAACTACTGATCCTACTCCACATAGCACTAGATCCCCTATAGTACAAACCACCATTTATAACAAACCCCAAGCACAAATACCATAGTTGAGATAAGGATAGATGAGAGATTAATAGAGTGTCACCAGTGCAGGGCGAGGTACATAATATCTGATCTTAGAAAGAATGCCAACAGTTTTTGAATGTTTTTTTTTATATTTAGAATGTGTCGTTGGAAATTCAGCTTGCAGACAATGAGAACGCCAAGGAATTTGCCATCTACTTTGTTACAAATTTGGGTATTGTTAATCCTGAGATTTATTTGATTTAAGGATTTATTGCCAAACAAAATATAGAAAGTTTTGTCAATATTGAGGGTGAGTTTGTTGGCAGTTAGCCAGTGATGGACTTTATTTAGCTCAGTATTCACTGTGACATTTAGAGCAAGGGGGTCAGGACTGGAGAAATGAAGGTCGTGTCGTCAGCAAATAGAATTGGTTTGAGATGTTGGGAGGCATTTGGGAGGTCATTAATGTAGACGAGAAAGAGGAGAGGGCCAAGTATGCTCCCCTGGGGAACATCAATGTTGATTGGTAGGGTGGGAGAAATTGAATTATTCACAGAAACATATTGGAGCCTGTCAGTAAGGTAAGACTTTAGGTACTGCAGGGAGTGACCTCTGTCTCCATAATGTTGTAATTTAAGAAGAAGGTTTTGGTGGTTGACAGTGTCAAAAGCCTTATGCAGGTCCACAAATAACCCAATGGGGAACTCATTTTTATCAAGAGCTGCGTGTATCAAGTTAATCATACAAATAAGTGCATCGTTAGTGCTTTTTGGGGATCTGAAGCCATATTGACAAGAGCTAAGGATATTGTGTTTTGCTAGATAAGAGTAAAGCTATTTGTAGATTACTTTTTCAAATATTTTAGACAAGTTTGGTAGAATTGATATAGGTCTGAAGTTGTTAACATCATTGGGATCACCACATTTGTGGACAGGGGTTATTCTCGCATTTTTTTTTTTTTTTTAGAATATCTGGAAAGGTTTGGAGTTCAAGTATATATAATAGAAACAAATAATGTAAAATGAAGAACACTAAAATGAGACAGTAATAGCAAATAACATTTGACAAATAAAAAAAACAGCAGCTTACTATAATAATATAATTACGCTAAAGTTAATTACTAAAGTTACACTAAAACAAAAATGAGGTAGATTACTTAAGAGATTCTGAATGATAAGAGTTAAAAGTTAAAAATAAAAAAAATAGCAGAAAAACTGTAAAACTATAAAATTGCTTAATTAATTAAATAAAAAATTATAAAATTGCTTAGTTATGATCCTATAATTAGTATGAACTTAAGAAAGTAAAAAAATTAGCTCAATTAATTCCAATAAAAGACTAATATAAATCAAATTACAAATAAATTTAAAGATAACAGGGTAAGATTATACATGAGTAAGATTTTACTATGATACTGAGGTAGATGCATACATGAGTACATGGAGAACATACTGATTAGTTAGGAACCTATTTTATTTATATTTGTTATATTTAATTTTGTTTTCTTTTTGGATGAGAGAGCAATATTAGACCGTCAGAGCAGAAGACAGCACCTTGGACTAGGTTAGGCTAGGCTCAGTCGCATGTGAATTAATTTCAGTATTGTCATTGGAAGGATTCTGGTTTTCAGATATGCCACAGTCATGAAAGTAGGCCAGTAGTTGTTGGTCACACTTTATTTCATATCTTTTTCTTGTTCTTTCCTTCTTTGCAATGATTGTTCCATTCCTAGTGTAGCACTGATTGATAACACCTGTTTTTTTATGCGAATTTGACGTAGTCTGTAGAGAAGGTATCTGCGCTGTTTGGTAAGGCATTCATTTATATAAAGGTTAGTCCTTTGCTGAGCTGTTGATTGCATGATGTCATACTTTGCAGCCGGATTAGCAAGTTTGATAATCATTCTCTTAGTGCTGCGGGGACAATTTTTATCTATCCTGACAGATGATTTGATAGCAACATTGACTTTGATCTTTGACTTAATTAGTTCACTGGCAACATTACAGCAGATCTAACCTTATTGTTCATCTGGTAGATCAGCAGAGCTAATTATCAGAGAGTCGTGAAGTTGCTGATGCTCTAGGTCGTCTTCACAGGCCGCCTGGTGCATCTGGAGGAGATTTCTTTGCTTTTCCAGCTTTTGAAGGATGTCGGTTTGTCCTGGTTTGGTTCCCTCGGTCTTAATATTAGTTATTTGTATCAATGCGTCCTCTGTTGCAGCTTGTAAGCTGAGAATTGCTTGGTCGTTGGTCATCGAAGACTGGAGGAAGTGGTCTAGAGTTTGTTGTTGTTGTTGCCAGATCGTAGAATTCAATTAATCCTGTGAGGCATGACTTGCCATCCCTGAAGCCATGTTGGTGTTGTGACACAAAGTTCCTTCGCTCCAGATGTTCGACTAGCTTTTTTCGCACAATTTTCTCCATTAGCTTGCATGGTATGCAAGTTAGGGACACTGGCCTGTTGTTCAGTGCCTCCTGTCTATCCCCCTTTTTGTATATTGGGACTACGTTTGCCACCTTCCAGATTTCTGGCAATTCACCTGTTACCATTGATATGTTATACACCATGGAGAGTGGCAGGCACAATCCTTCTGCTCCTTCCTTTAGTATCTATGGTGATATTCCATCCAGGCCTATAGCCTTTGTCACATCCAACTCTAGCAAAAGCTTTCTTACATCTCCCCTGGTAATCTCAAATTCCTCTAGTGGTGCCTGATTAATTATTCCTTCTCTTATCTCTGGAACTTATCCTTGCTTGTATGCGTGTGTGTGTGTGTGTGTGTGTGTGTGTGTGTGTGCGCGTGTGTGTACTCGCCTAGTTGTGTTTGCGGGGTTGAGCTCTGGCTCTTTGGTCCCGCCTCTCAACCGTCAATCAACAGGTGTACAGGTTCCTGAGCCTATTGGGCTCCATCATATCTACACTTGAAACTGTGTATGGAGTCAGCCTCCACCACATTACTTCCTAATGCATTCCATTTGTCAACCACTCTGACACTAAAAAAGTTCTTGCTAATATCTCTGTGGCTCATTTGGGCACTCAGCTTCCACCTGTGTCCCCT
>WNGS01167372.1:23591243-23605617 GCA_020271785.1 Procambarus virginalis | reverse complement strand
GAATTTGGGGATGTTTGGGATATTTAGAAAACTGCAGGGGGGGGGGTGCAAAATGTGACTCAGCGCCTCTCTCAGTAATTGGCATATTTTCGGCATAAAAAGTCGTAATTTAAAACTGCAAATACGTGTAGAGAGCCAGAATTGGCTCCAAATAATGGCTCAGGCGTCGAATTTGTGATGTTTGGGATATTTTGAAAACTGTAAGGGTTTGGTCAAAATGTGACCCATCGCCGATTTCAGTAGGACATGTAGGAGCTGCCTCGTGTGGGCCAGTGGGCCTTCTGCAGTTGCCTTTGTTCTTATGTTCTATGTTCTTATGAGACGTCAATGTATGGGAGATAGACAAACTATTAACTCACAGACGATGCATCTCCAAAGATATACTCATCATACTTGGCCCTCCCTCTTTCTCATCTACATTAATTACCTTCCAAATGCCTCCCAACACCTCAAACCAATTCTTTTGCTGACGACACAACCTTCATTTACTCCAGTCCTGACCCCCTTGCTCTAAATGCCACAGTAAATACTGAGCTAAATAAAGTCCATCTTTGGCTAACTGCCAACAAACTCACCTTAACATTGACAAAACTTTCTATTTCTGTTTGGATATAAATCCTCTAATCAAATAAATCTCAAATTAACAATACCCAAATTTGTAACAAATTAGATGGCAAATTCCTTGGCGTTCTCATTGACCACAAGCTGAATTTCCAGGACCATTCTAAATATATCAAGAAAAGTTTCAAAAACTGTTGGCATTCTCTCTAAGATCAGATATTATGTACCCCGCCCTGCCCTGGTTACTCTCTATTACTCCCTCATCTATCCATACCTCTACTATGGTATCTGTGCTTGGGTTCTACTACCCAAATCATTTACGTCCTCTAATTACTCAACACAAAACTGCTATTAGGACAATATCCAACTCTGGCCCCAGACATCACTCGGTACCCCTACTCAAATCTCTGAATATGTTAGATATTAAGTCACTGCACATTCTCTCATGTGTATCATACATATATAAAACGCTGAACTGTAATGCCAATCCTGAACTCAAACGCTTCATGAGGTTGTAACAGAACCCATGATCACCACACGAGAATTAATACAGTTTTGATATTCCAAGAGTACGGCTTAATCAAACTAGAAATGCTCTACAAATCAAGGACCCAGAATGTGGAATGACCCCCCAACCATGTTAAAGACTGTACCTCTCTCAACCAGTTTAAGATTAAAACTAAACACTACCTAATAAATTCCCTGTAACCTACCTTACCCCTCTTTTCAATTCATGTCTGATATTTTTTTTTTTTCATCATGCTGTTTGTCAACATTTTGTATTTTGTGCTGCTTTTTCAGTCATGTTCCCCCTTTTTTCTCATCTTTATTTGTATTTGTTCTCAACACATTTTATTCTTTATGCTCAATTAGTATTAAGTTCTAGATATTAATGTTCTTCCTGCCCGAAACGCATTGCGTAATAGTGGCTTTAGGCATTGTATGTACTAGCTCTATCTATAATTTCGATCCATTATGTAACCTCACTTGTATGTATATACCTTACCTGAATAAACATATTTATTTATATTTATTTATTTATTTATTTATACCCTGCATTTTAAGAAGCTATCTTTATATTCAGCTATCATGTATTAGGTAAGTTTTTACGTTCCGAAAAATATATCTATGACCTCAATCCTCACCTGTTCTGGACTATAAAATAAAAAGTCGACCCATGGCTCAAACACACAATTCTACTTCACGGGCTAAAGAGTAAGGACTAAGGTCCTACGAAACAGTCGGCTGTAGCAGAGACTACCCCTCCTGGAACAACAACAATAGCAGGGACAACAGAGAGGGAGGTATAATAATAATATGTTCATAATAATATTTTTTCAGAAACAGAACAGGGCAGAGGCAACAATCGGAACCAGAGAACAACAACAGACCCAAGCGCTGGGACAGCACGAACCGAGACCAACAAGGAAGAGACAGAGACAGAGGGTGGAACGGTGGAGATCGGAGAAACTCAGGAAACGACAGAATTAAGCAGAAAAGAGGACAATTGAAACAGACAGTTGTCTCGGAGGTACCCCTTACTGAACAGGAGAGGAAACTGTTGGAAAAGGGACTTACGTTCGTGATAGGCCCTCCGGCGCGTAAGAAGAGGGAAGATGCGATAGAGGATCTGTGCAACAACTTGGAAACTAGTATCAACCAAGTTTGGAGCAACCTCCGGCCGGAGCAAGGTAAGTCACAGGGAGCAATTAAGAGAGCTAAACTCTCCCTCTCTTTTAGGTACCTCCACCCCAGCAAACCAGTCCAGTGCCCAAACTACAACCTAGTAGGCCTTAAACCGGTAATCCAGCAAATGAAGGTCGACCTCAAGCGTGGTGCGGAACGACGACGCAACTGCAATCTCACAAGGGAGGAGAGGGACGCCCTATCAACGTTGAAAGGACGCACGGATATTGTGATAAAGCCGGCGGACAAGGGAGGTACTGTCGTCGCCTGGAGAAAGGACAACTACAGGAACGAGATGAAGAGGCACCTAGCAGACACTGCAGCCTACAAACAGATACACAACCAGGACGATGCGCTTAGAAACGCCCAAACGAGGAGTAAAAGGATAGTCCTCAAGCTGTTCGAAAACAAGACTGGGGACGGGAAAGGAGGACTCATGCAGGCAGGGGCGAGAGATTTCTTCCTAACCTTTGAATCCATCATTCCCCACCTCTACCTTTTACCAAAGATCCATAAAGCATTAGAAGAAACAACAGGAACGTGGCAAGGGAGACCGGTTCTAAGCGGCTGCCGGGCCCCAACAAGGCCGGTAGACTGGATCTGCACAGCTCTCCTGAACCCCTTACTACGCCTACTACCGGAAAGAATCAAAGATACGACGGATTTCCTCAAGAAAATTGCAGAAATTAAAGGCCCCGTCCCGAGAGGGGCCCGCCTTTTTTCCATGGATGTGGTATCGCTCTACCCGAGCATACCACAGAGAGAAGCTGCAAAGGTAGTAGCATCTTTTTTTACAGATAACAGAACAAAAATCAGACAGGAACTTCAAGACGCAGGCGTATGGAGGACCCCCTCGAAAGAAACTCTTGAGGAGGCCATCCTCCATGTGATGAGAGACACCCTTTTGCAATTTGAAGGACGGGCATACCGGCAAACCAAGGGTACAGCGATAGGAGCATCCAGTAGTGTGGCAATCGCTGAAATATTTGTGCATGTAGTGTTCGAGAGGAAACGATCCCACAGGAAGGACGGACCGGAGGTATATTTCCGTTACATAGACGACATCTTCGGAATAATGGAGGACGGTTTCCCGCGCCTAGAAGGTTTCTTTTCATGGTCAAATACAGTTCATGAGAACCTTAAGTTTACCCTCGAACACAGTGACTCCACGATTAATTTCCTAGATACAACAGTATATATAGACCAGCTAACCAGGAATCTGCATACGAAGGCATACTATAAACCGACTAACCTTCATACGTATCTGAAATTTGACTCGAGCCACCCACTAGCCCTTAAGAAGTCGCTACCCTACTCACTTGGACTCAGACTCAAGAGAATTAACAGCAAAGAAGAGACGCTATATCCCCAGCTTGATGACCTATGGGATATGTTCAGGAACAGAGACTACCCAGAGACAATAATACATGCAGCCCAGGAGAAACTCAGAGAAAAAACAAGGGCAGAGCTACTCAGACCTAGAACACAAGAAGTGGAAGACAAGAGATGGATTCTTCCAACCCTTTTCTTCCCAGGCCTTGCAGCACAGCTTAAGAGAAAACTCCAGGAAGTATGGACATGGATGAGGGAAACGTACAGCGAACATCCATCCTGGGTAAAATTCCCACAAAACCCTCCCATGATCGCCTGGAGGCGAGGTAAGTCTATAAAGGACCACCTTGTTAGAGCAGCGGTGCAGGTAGATCATCTCAACCGAACTGGGGGAGAGGACCAGGTCTAGGTTACAGTTCAAAAGAAATGAAACTTACAGACCCTAACCTAACCTGACACAGGCTTGGAGTGCGACCTGCGTGGAACCGGAGTATGCAGAGTGGTTAGGCGGGGCCTACAAGTACAAGCAAATACGTGTAGAGAGCCAGAATTTGGCTCCAAATAATGGCTCAGGCGTCGAATTTGTGATGTTTGGGATATTTTGAAAACTGTAAAGGGTTTGGTCAAAATGTGACCCATCGCCGATTTCAGTAATTGGGATATTTTCGGTATAAATTTTCGTATTTTAAAACTGCAAATTCGTGCAGAGAGCCAGAATTTGGCTCCAAAATATGGCTCCGGCGTGGAATTTGGGAAGTTTGGGATATTTTGAAAACTGCAGGGGGGTTTGGGCAAAATGTGACCCATCGCCGCTCTCAGTTATTGCATATATTTGGTATAAAAAGTCTTAATTTCATCCTGCAAATACGTGCAGAGAGTCAGTGTTTTTCTCCAAAATATGGCACAAACGTCGAATTTAGATGTTTGGGATATTTTGAAAACTACATGGGGGTGGAGGGGGGGCAAAATGTGACCCATCGCCGCTTTCGGTAATTGGCATATTCTCGATATAAAAAGCCGTATTTTCAAACTGCAAATGCGTGCAGAGAGCCAGAATTTGGCTCCAAAATATGGCTCAAGCGTCGAATTTGGGATATTTGAGATATTTTGAAAACTGCAGGGGGGTTTGAGCAAAATGTGATCCATCGCCGCTTTCAGTAATTGGCATATTTTCGGTATAAAAAGTCGCAATTTAAACTGCAAATACGTGCTGAGAGCCATTATTTGGCTGCCAAATATGGCTCAGGCGTGGAATTTGGGATGTTTGGGATATTTTGAAAAACTGCAGGGAGGGTTTGGGTAAAATGTGACCCATCGCCGCTTTCAGTAATTGCCATATTTTCGGTGTAAAAAGTCGTAATTTCAAACTGCAAATAGTGCAGAGAGATCCAAAATATGGTTCAGGGATCGAATTTGGGTTATTTGAATATTTTAAACTGCAGAGGGGTTTGGCAAAATTTGACCCATCGCCGCTTTCAGTAATTGGCCTATTTTCGGTATAAAAGCTCATAATTTCAAATTGCAAATACGTGCTGAGAGCCTGAAGTTGACTCCAAAATATGGCTCAGGCTCCGAATATGGGATGTTTGAGATATTTAGAAAACTGCAGGGGGGAGGGGGGTTTGGGTAAAATGTGACCCATCGCTGCTTTCAGTAATTGACATATTTTCGGAACAAAAACTCGTAATTTCAATCTACAAATTCGTGCAGAGAATCAGAATTTGGCTCCAAAATATGGCTCAGGCACCAAGGTTGGGATGTGTGGGATATTTAGAAAACTGCAAGGGGTTTGGGTAAAATGTGACCCATTGCCGATCTCGGTAATTGGCATATTTTCGGTATAAAAGTCGTAATTTCAAACTGCAAATACGTTCAGAGAGCCAGAATTTCGCTCCGAAATATGGGTCAGGCGCCGAATTTGGGATGTTTGGGATATTTAGAAAACTGCAGGGGGAGGGGGTTTGGGCAAAATGTGACCCATCGCCGCTCTCAGTTATTGGCATATTTTCGGTATAAAAAGTCGTAATTTCAAACTGATAATACGTGCAGAAAGTCAGAATTTGGCTCCAAAATATGGCACAGACGTCGAATTTGAGATATTTGGGATATTTTGAAAACTGCATGTTGTGGGAGGGGTTGGGCAAAATGTGACCCATCGCCGCTTTCGTTTATTGGCATAAAAATAAAATTTCGGTATAAAAATCATATTTTCAAACTGCAAATGCGTGCAGAGAGCCAGAATTTGGCTCTAAAATACGGCTCTGGCTTGGAATTTGGGATGTTTGGGATATTTTGAAAACTGCAGGAACCTTCAATATGACGACGAAAATATCCAGCCGCCCCCAAAAACCTACGCACGTCCTTTGCTGTCCTTGGAGTAGGCATGTCAGCAATGGCGCGGCAAGAATCTGGGTCAGGTCGGATACCGTCTGGGCACACCTGGTACCCCAGAAATTTGAATTTCTGAGCCGCCAGTGTGCTCTTCTGAACGTTAAGCTTGAAACCTGCCTGATCTAACAACGTCAAAGTCTCAGCCAAGTCCCGTAGATGTTCCTCAAACGTCCTGAAATATATCACAACATCATCCAGGTACGCTAAAGAATGCCTACCCAGGACCGGGCTGAGTATGAAGTTTATGGCCCTCTGAAACGACGAAGGCGCTGTCTTTAAACCAAACGACATCCTACGGAATTGATAAGTGTGCCTACCATCCGAGAATGCTGGTTTATCCCTATCCTGTTCTGCCACCGGAATCGCCCAATATGCCGATTTCGCGTCAAGAGTTGAGAAATACTTAGCAGCACCAAATTGATGTATAATCTCCTGTATTCGTGGCAAAGGATACACATCCCCCTTAGTTATTTCGTTCACCTTCCGGTAGTCAACACAGAAACGATAACTACCGTCCGGTTTTCGAACTAGCACAACAGGAGAGAGCCACAGTGACGTACTAGGCTCTATCACGCCCTGCCTCAACATTTTCTGGCACTCCTCCCTGATAACGTTCTTTGCCTGTTCCGGCAACCTCCACTGTCTCGTGTACACAGGCAAATGATCACCAGTCGGAATGGTGTGCTCGATCTTATCAAGGAGACCAATCTGGTCATCCTGTCGCAAATAATTTAGGGAATTTTCGCAAAACTCGTCTCAGTGCCTTTCTATCCGCCTGTGTAACATGTGGCAAATCAAGTGCTGAAATTAATTTTTCTACTTATTCCGCATTCTGTGCAACATTTCTCGTCTCATACTGTACTGTTGATGGTGTTTTAGTATCTAACATGTTTAATGCACTACATTGTGCAGTGACGGTTGGCGTCTCAGCTGACTAATGGTGAAGGATTTCTGTGTCCTCCACCATGGTTCCCTGAGATACCCTATCACCTGCCCTGAAGCGAAAAGTCTTATGTGAAAGATTGACAACTAGAATGATTGCACCTTTATCGAGCACTACAATTAAGTGATGAGGAATTAATAAGCTATCACATCTCCAAGCCACCTGAAGGGTGGTACCTGGTTGTATGTGACGTCCCACGGCTACTTTAATAAATTTAACAGAATGTGGTCGGCAACTCTGTTTGGTCAATGCATGCAATGCACATGACCTCTTAACTGTGTCTGGAAGAGATTTAAAAATCAATTTTGGATAGTGCGCATTATATTTCTGCTTCCTCTTAATTGAAACTACAACTGGGGGATGGTCGATCATCTCCACTGGGTAGATAGTCTGTCCCACCTGCAACCTGCAGTTCCTAGCCCCTTTTTGAGCAGACAAGGAATAATCAAATCGCGACAGAAAATCAGTCCCCAATCTGGGAGCCGGTCGGCCGAGCGGGCAGCACATTGGACTTGATCTTGTGGTCCTGGGTTCGATCCCAGGCGCCGGCGAGAAACAATGGGCAGAGTTTCTTTCACCCCTATGCCCTGTTAACTATCAGTAAAATAGGTACCTGGGTGTTAGTCAGCTGTCACGGGCTGCTTCCTGGGGGTGGAGGCCTGGTCGAGGACCGGGCCGTGGGGACACTAAAGCCCCGAAATCATCTCAAGATAACCTCAAGATAAGATAACCCATTAAGATGTTACCCGGAAAATCAAGGTTCTCTACGATCGTACATGTGTGAGGCTGCAATTCCCCATCAATTTCAAAATTAATTGTACCTTGACCTACGATCTCAATCTTTTCCCCATTGACCGCTGTTAATGTCTTTGCGCAACGTTTAAGCCGTGCATACTTAAAATTGCTGAAGGCTGACTTTTTAATTACAGTTGCCTGGCTTCCTGTATCAACAAAGGCTGTCAATCTTACACCTTCCACTTTCACCTGAAAAGTAGGCCTACCATCACTAGGAGCCTGCTTTCATGCTTTCGTACTAGTGATTTTACAATCCCTCTGTAGGTGTCCACGCTTCCAGCAGGAGTAACACCTCCGCGGGTCCCTGTTGTTGCCCCGTGCAGGGTGGCTCGAACGTGCAGCTGAGGGCTGCTTCCTGCCTGATGAACCCGCGCTACAGTTACTCGTCTTGGCCCCCTCGCCTTTACTTAACGCCTCTTCGTATGGTGACTACTGAGTGCCCGGCGTCCCCGTGTGCATCTGCCTGTCTAAGGCTGTGGTAGCCTGTTGGACTAGGTCTTTATAACTCACAAACGCTCCCTCCGCAAATAAAAACGGTCCCATAGCAGAAGGTAACGTTTTGCAGAACAATTGTTTGGCTAATCGCTCTGCCTGACTCGAATCTAACCCCAGTTCCGTAGTGAGGTCGTCAACCCTACTCATTAATAGTGTCCCGAAATCCTTGACAGTGCTGCGGTCATCCTTCTTAAGTGACTGCAGGTATATATGAGCCTCATCTTCTGACACCTTTTCCTTAAATCTGTACCTAATCGCTTGGACAAACTGAGGCCAAGTCGTCAGGTGCTGAAATTCTGTCAATCTCGCCAGTGGACCGGCTACGTCCACGCAAGCCCCCATAGCGAGAGTAATTTTCAAACTATCCTCTGGGACAGCTTCCAGCATCGTACTAATCTGACAAAGCCAGTCTTCCACTCGGCGGTTGCGTTCCACCTTAATAAGCGGCAACTCCGTACCTCTGAGTGTCGGCAGAGTCAACTGGGGAATCAGACTCATAATTCCCGGTTTGTGTGACGCGGGGCTACTGGAAGTGGGTGGGCCCTGGGGTTGGGGTGTGGATTGAGGTTGGGGTTGGGGTTGAGGTATGGTGTGGGTGGCCTTGGGTTGGGGTTGAGGTATGGTGTGGGTGGCCTTGGGTTGGGGTTGAAGTATGGTGTGGGTGGCCTTGGGTTGAGGTTGAGGTATGGTGTGGGTGGCCTCGGGTTGGGGTATGGATTGAGGTTGGGGTTGGAGCTGAGGTATGGTGTGGGTGGCCTCGGGTTGGGGTGTGGATGGAGGTTGGGATTGAGGGTGGCCTGGGGTTGGGGTGTGGATGGAGGTTGGGGTTGAGGTATGGTGTGGGTGGCCTCGGGTTGGGAAAAAGGTAGGGGTATGGCTTGGGTGGCCTGGGGTTGGGGTGTGGATTGAGGTTAGGGATGGGGTTGAGGTATGGTGTGGGTGGCCTTGGGTTTGGGTTGAGGTATGGTGTGGGTGGCCTTGGGTTGGGGTTGAGGTATGGTGTGGGTGGCCTCGGGTTGTGATATGGATTGAGATTGGGGTTTGGGTTGAGGTATGGTGCGGGTGGCTTCGGGTTGGGGTGTGGATTGAGGTTGGGGTTGAGGTATGGTGTGGGTGGCCTGGGGTTGGAATGGGTATGGGGTGGCCTGGGGTTGGAATGGGTATGGGGTGGCCTGGGGATGGAATGGGAATGGGTACGGATGTGCGACAGGTTTGCCTTAAACCAGCAAATAATAGAACCAACCAGGAAGGAGAACACGCTGGACCTCATTTTCACTAATAATGATGAATTGATCAGGAACATAATGATTACAAATACCTGTTACTCAGATCACAACTTAATTGAAGTTATGACAACCATGGGGAATAGACCTTCAAAACCAGTCCAGATTCCCGGTGGAGGAGATTTCAGCAAATTCAACTTCAATAATAAACAGATAAACTGGGAGCAAATAAACCAGGACTTCACAGAAATAAACTGGGAAGAACAGCTAGGAAATGCTAACCTGAACCAGTGCCTGGAAAAAATAAGCTCAGTAGCACTAGAAATATGTACAAACCGCATCCCCCTAAGAAAAAAGAGGAAGAGATGCAGATTGGAACGAGAACGTCGTTCCCTATATAGGCGAAGAAAACGAATCGCGGTACAACTTGAGAGTCGCACCCTATCTCAGGAACGGCGAAGAAGGTTTGGTAGCGAAATAGGAAAAATTGAACTCAAGCTACAAGAATCATACAAAACGCAGGAGAGGCAAAGAGAGCAAAAGGCCATCAGTGAAATAGAGAGAAACCCGAAATATTTTTTCTCCTATGCAAAATCAAGATCAAAAACCACATCTAGTATCGGGCCCCTGCGAAAGGAAGATGGAACTTTCACCGATGACAACAAAGAAATGAGCGAGCTACTGAGGAAGCAATACGACTCTGTCTTCAGCGAGCCATTAAACGCACTAAAGATCGATAACCCAAATGAATTTTTCATGGATATGATACCACATCAAATCATATATCAGACGTCACCCTATCCCACTGGATTTTGAAGAAGCCATAAACAGTATGCCTATGCACTCCGCACCAGGCCCGGATTCTTGGAACTCCATATTCATCAAGAACTGTAAAAAACCACTATCGCAGGCCCTTCACATTCTGTGGAGACAAAGCCTAGATACTGGCGTTATTCCTGATATACTAAAAACAGCAGAGATAGCACCACTTCATAAAGGAGGAAATAAGGCAGAGGCAAAAAATTACAGACCGATAGCACTAACATCGCACATCATAACAATTTTTGAGAGAGTGCTAAGAAGTAAGATCACAAATACATGGAATCACAGCATCTCCATAACCCCGGACAACATGGTTTCAGAACAGGGCGCTCTTGCCTGTCGCAGTTGCTGGACCACTATGATATGGCATTAGATGCTATGGAAGACAAACAAAACGCTGATGTAATTTACACAGATTTCGCAAAAGCTTTTGATAAATGTGACCATGGTGTTATTGCCCATAAAATGCGCTCAAAAGGAATTACCGGAAAGTAGGCAGATGGATCTACAATTCCTGACCAACAGAACCCATGTGTAATAGTCAACAAAATAAATCCAACCCGTCAACCGTTAAGAGCTCAGTCCCCCAGGTACTGTGCTTGCTCCAGTACTTTTTCTCATCCTCATATCGGACATAGACAAGAACACAACCTATAGCACTGTATCATCCTTGCAGATGACACTAGGATCTTCATGAGAGTAGGCAACATAGAGGACACGGCGAACCTCCAGTCAGATGTAGATCAGGTCTTTCTATGGGCTACAGAAAATAATATGGTGTTTAACGAAGATAAGTTCCAGCTCATGCGCTATGGAAAAAATGAAATATAAAAACGGAAACCACGTACAAAACTCAGGCAAATCATAACATAGAACGAAAAGCAATGTAAAGGATCTGGTGTACTCATGTCGGAAGACCTTACCTTTAAAGAACACAATAAAGTAGCCGNCAAATACGTGCAGAGAGCGTAAATTTGGCTCCAAAATATGGCTCAGGCTCCGATTAGGGATGTTAGGGATATTTAGAAAACTACAGGGGGGGTTTGAGTAAAATGTGTCCTATCGCCGCTCTCAGTAATTTGCATGTTTTCGGTATAAAAAGTCGTAATTTGAACTGCAAATACGTGCAGAGAACCAAAATTGGCTGCAAAATATAGATCACGCGTCGAATTTGGGGATATTTTGAAAACTGCAGGTGGGTTTGAGCAAAAGGTAACACATCGCCGCTTTCAGTAATAGGCATATTTTCGGTATAAAAAGTCGTAATTTCAAACAGCAATATACAGAGCAGAGAGCTAGAATATTGCTCAAAATATGGCTCAGGGGTCGAATTAGGGTTCTTTGGGATGTTTTAAAACTGCAGAGTGGTTTGGGCAAAATGTGACCCATCGCCGTTTTCAGTAATTTGGCATATTTTCGGTACAAAAAGTCGTTATTTCTAACTGCAAATACGTGCGAAGAGCCAGAATTTGGTTCCAAAATATGGCTCATGCGTCGAATTTGGAATGTTTGGGATATTTTGAAAACTGCAAGGGGCATTGGGCAAAAGGTGACCCATCGCCGCTTTCAATAATTGGCATATTTTCGGTATAAAAGTTCGTAATTTCACACTGCAAATACGTGTGGAGAGCGTGAATTTGCCTCCAAAATATGGCTCAGGCGCCGAATTTGGGATGTTTGAGATATTTTGAAAACTGCATGGACGGTTTGTGCAAAATGTGACTCATCGCCGCTCTCAGTAATTGGCATATTTTCGGTATGAAAATTCGTTATTTCAAACTGCAAATACGTGCGGAGAACCAGAATTTGGCTCCAAAATATGGATCAGGCGTCGAATTTGGGATGTTTCGGATATTTTGAAAACTGCAGCGGGGTTTGGGCAAAGTGTGACCAATCGCGGTTTTCAGTAATTGGCATATTTTCGGTATAAAAAAGTCGTAATTTAAAACTGCAAATACGTGCAGAGAGCCAGAATTTGGCTCCAAAGTATGGTTCAGACGTCAAACTTGAGATGTTTGGGATATATTGAAAACTGCACGGGGGGTTTGGGCAAAATGTGACCCATCATCGCTTTCAGTAATTGGCATATTTTCGGTATAGTCGTTATTTCAAGCTGCAAATTCTTCCATAGTGCCAGAATTTGGCACGAAAATATGGCTCAGCCGTCGAATTTGGGATGTTTGGGACATTTTGGAAACTGCAGAGGGGTTTGGGCAAAAGATGACCCATCGCCGCTTTCAGTAATTGGCATATTTTCGGTATAAAAAGTCGTAATTTCAGACTGGAAATACGTGCAGAGAGTCAGAATTTGGCTCCAAAATATGTCTCAGGCGTCGAATTTGAGATGTTTGAGATATTTTGAAAAATGCGAGGGGGTTTGGGTAAAATATGACCCATTTCTGCTTACAGTAATTGGCATACTTTCGGTATAAAAAGTCGTAATTTTGAACTAAAAATACGTGCAGAGAGCGTGAATTTGGCTCCAAAATATGGCTCAGGCGCCAAAGTTGGGATGTGTTGGATATTTAGAAAACTGCAGAGGTGTTTGGATAAAATGTGACCCATTGCCGGTCTCAGTAATTGGCATATTTTCGGTATAAAAATTCGTAATTTCTAACTGCAAGTAAGTGTAGAGAGCACGAATTTGGCTCCAAAATATGGCTCTTGCGTCGAATTTGGGATGTTTGGGATATTTTGAAAACTGCAGGGGGGGAGGGGTGTTTAGGCAAAATGTGACACATCGCAGCTTTCGGTAATTGGCATATTTTCGGTATAAAAAGTCGTAATTTCAAACTGCAAATATGTGTAGACAGTCAGAATTTGGCTTCAAAATATGGCTCAGACGTCGAATTTGAGATTTTTGGGAGATTTTAAAAACTGCAGGGGGGGAGGGGTGTTTAGGCAAAATGTGACACATCGCAGCTTTCGGTAATTGGCATATTTTCGGTATAAAAAGTCGTAATTTTAAACTGCAAATACGTGCAGAGAGCGTAAATTTGGCTCCAAAATATGGCTCAGGCTCCGAATTAGGGATGTTAGGGATATTTAGAAAACTACAGGGGGGGTTTGAGTAAAATGTGTCCTATCGCCGCTCTCAGTAATTTGCATGTTTTCGGTATAAAAAGTCGTAATTTTGAACTGCAAATACGTGCAGAGAACCAAAATTTGGCTGCAAAATATAGATCACGCGTCGAATTTGGGATATTTTGAAAACTGCAGGTGGGTTTGAGCAAAAGGTAACACATCGCCGCTTTCAGTAATAGGCATATTTTCGGTATAAAAAGTCGTAATTTCAAACAGCAATATACAGAGCAGAGAGCTAGAATATTGCTCCAAAATATGGCTCAGGGGTCGAATTAGGGTTCTTTGGGATGTTTTAAAACTGCAGAGTGGTTTGGGCAAATGTGACCCATCGCCGTTTTCAGTAATTTGGCATATTTTCGGTACAAAAAGTCGTTATTTCTAACTGCAAATACGTGCGAAGAGCCAGAATTTGGTTCCAAAATATGGCTCATGCGTCGAATTTGGAATGTTTGGGATATTTTGAAAACTGCAAGGGGCATTGGGCAAAGGTGACCCATCGCCGCTTTCAATAATTGGCATATTTTCGGTATAAAAGTTCGTAATTTCACACTGCAATACGTGTGGAGAGCGTGAATTTGCCTCCAAAATATGGCTCAGGCGCCGAATTTGGGATGTTTGAGATATTTTGAAAACTGCATGGACGGTTTGTGCAAAATGTGACTCATCGCCGCTCTCAGTAATTGGCATATTTTCGGTATGAAATTCGTTATTTCAAACTGCAAATACGTGCGGAGAACCAGAATTTGGCTCCAAAATATGGATCAGGCGTCGAATTTGGATGTTTCGGATATTTTGAAAACTGCAGCGGGTTTGGGCAAAGTGTGACCAATCGCGGTTTTCAGTAATTGGCATATTTCGGTATAAAAAAGTCGTAATTTAAAACTGCAAATACGTGCAGAGAGCCAGAATTTGGCTCCAAAATATGGCTCATGCGTCGAATTTGGGATATTTTGAAAACTGCAGGTGGGTTTGAGCAAAAGGTAACACATCGCCGCTTTCAGTAATAGGCATATTTTCGGTATAAAAAGTCGTAATTTCAAAC
>WNGS01167372.1:23538860-23561360 GCA_020271785.1 Procambarus virginalis | reverse complement strand
AAGGCCCGATTTGCCTAATAAGCCAAGTTTTCATGAAACTAATTGTTTTTCGACTACCTAAGCTACCTAACCTAACCTAACCTAACTTTTTTGGCTACCTAACCTACCTAACCTATAAGATAGGTTAGGTTAGGTTAGGTAGGGTTGGTTAGGTTCGGCCATATATCTACGTTAATTTTAAACTCCAATAAAAAAAAATTGACCTCATACATAATGAAATGGGTTGCTTTATCATTTCATAAGAAAAAAATAGAGAAAATATATTAATTCAGGAAAACTTGGCTTATAGGCAAATCGGGCCGTGCATAGTAGTCCGAGAAGTGCGTTCTGGCTACTAGTACGACATATATATATATATATAGAGTATATATATATATATGTATATATGTATATATATATATGTATATATATATGTATATATATATATATATATATATATATATTATATATATATATATATATATATATATATATTATATATATATATGTCGTACCTAGTAGCCAGAACGCACTTCTCAGCCTACCCTACTATGCAAGGCCCGATTTGCCTAATAAGCCAAGTTTTCATGAATTAATATATTTAAAAAAAAAAAAAAATCTTATGAAATGATAAAGCTACCCATTTCATTATATATGAGGTCAATTTTTTTTTATTGGAGTAAAATTAACATAGATATATGGCCGAACCTAACCACTAGACGACATTAATAATGACTAACAAACTTTCACACAATCTCTTAAGAAACATTGAAAGAGTTGAAACACTGAAAGGAGTGGGGAAGCAAATGATAGGCGGAGGAGTGCAGAAAAAGAATAAACAAACAAAAAAATTAGTAAACATCAAACGTTTTACTAAAGCGAAATATAATGATGTGCTGTCATAAATTCTTCTCACTCGGCCGGTGTTGTCTAAAGCGCGAACATGGCCAGATATAACGCTCTTGGCCTCCAAGTGCCATTAGAACACTATACCGCTGCTGTTAGTGATGCCTTTCCTAAAGTATTTTCCCCTCGATTGGTAGAATCAACAATTGCCAGCAGACAAACGGTGGATGTATTACCTGTGAGTTCTGGGGTTAATAATAAGTTTACAGACACCTATCTGGAATTCATCATCAAGGGGGTGAATGGCCAACTGGTGGATTTATCATCTATAGCTTTGGAGTTGTCTATTGATCTAACCGAAGAAGATGGAACAACGCCTTTAGGAGATGCTAAAAACATCTCGTTAGTGAATGAATTATCACAAACTCTATTCAAATCCGCTATTGTGTATTTAATCGAAACAGTAGTTGAAACCAGCTCATTATTCTCATTCTGGTCGTACGTAAAGTTATTATCTACGATTTCTGGGTGTAAGGTTAACCGCTATGATAAACTGTCACAGTTTTTTAACCGTGTCGATCCTGGTAAAATTGAAGCTGGTTATTTCACTAACGCCTCGGCTGGGGAGAAGCAACGGATGACTGATATGAAAACGAGTGGCGTGAATACTTGTTTTAAACTAATGCTGGATGTCACATCAGTTAGTGAATATGTTTTGGATAATGTGGACATCAGGGTGCGGCTCGAACTTCAACCCGATAAATGGCTCATACTCAGGGATAATGAACACGCTAATTTTAAATACAATATCAAGTCTACACGTCTATGGGTGGATCGGGTATTGCCATACCCTGAAGGATTAATAGCTGTTAATAAAGCCATGGTGCAGAACAACTCTCCTATTACGTACACTTTTAATAAAACTTTATACAAAACGTATATATTGGGCACAAGTCAGCGCTCGATAACCATGGACCAACCGTGGGGGACTGTTATACCAGAACATTTATATATGATCATCCTTGATATGGAGGCAGTGTCTGGTGCATATAATCGAAACCCGCTTTATTTGGAAAACTGTGAGCTTAGTAAAGTATTAATATCACAGAATAGCACTAATATTGTCAATATTGGGTGCAACTTCCCTCATAACTGTGCCAAGTTGTATTACACAGCATTGCAAGCCTTAGGCTTCGATAAAGACATTATATTGTCTTATGATACATATGTGAATGGTGGAACCATACTGGCCTTTAATTTACAACCTGAGGATATAGATGACACCATCCCGATTGAAAAATGTGGTAATCTGTGGATCGCTTTGGAATTTAAACGCGGTGTGGCTAGAAATAAAGTCATTCTAGTTTACGGGTCTACAACAGGTGTGATCAGAATTAACGCAGATCGTCGCGTTATTTGTGATACGCGAGGATAAATATTAATATGAATTGTTTGGAAATAAATGAAGCTATCAGAAGTAATTTAGGTGATAAGGTAAACTATCTAGGATGTTTCCTAGCTGATGACGTAAGGAAAATACTGACAAAAATACATAAAAAAAAGACCTGTGGTGTTCATAATCAACACTCTGGAGTCTGGTTCACGTAATAAAATAGGGCATTGGATAACATTCGATGTAAATAAGGATGAAGGTAGAAGCAAGATAGTTATACTAGACAGCTACGCCAATCCTGCAATAGGATCTTATTCAAGATATTTCGAAGAGTTTATGTCCTACTTCCAAGACTATGCCCTATATATTATGAAGAAAAGGATTCACTCCCTGAATAGTTACTTCTGTGGGAATTACGCCGTTTATTTTGCCTATCATTTTTCCAGACTGAGCTTAAAGGCCGCCCTGCTTCACTTTGATGAAGCATTTAAATATGGTCAATTTTGCAAGAATGATGAAAAAGTGTTGAAATTCAATTATGCTCAGATGAAAATGCCCGTGTGTAAGCAAACATTCTGCTTAAATGGTAATGATGACGGGTGTGAAACGTTGTGTGACGAAGTTGGCTAGGATGATAGTGCGGTGAGTAATAGTTTATGTTAGGATTGAATGATGAACATAATAATGCCTGTATTTATTTTTACAACATTGACAACAAAAACTTATAACCATTTTTCCCTTTCTACAGATTGATTGGTTGACTAGCGTGCTGGGAATGATCGATGGAGAGGATGAATGACTCCCAATCTGTCTGTCTACTACCTAAACCCTTTCTACAGATTGAATGATTCACTAGGATGACAAGAAGCTTCGATGGACTGGATAAATACCTCTCCCATCTACCTGCCGGCTAAAGCAACAAGAAGTCATTATTATTTATTATTATTATTATTATTATTATTATTATTATTATATTATTATTATTATTATTATTACTATTATTATTATTATTATTATTATTATTATCGTTGTAAATCACTTAAGTGTTTAATAAAGAAATAAAATTATATAATGTGTTTACTTTTCCATCGTTTATTGCGTATATTCTCTCATTCACTAGCGAGAAAAACGCAAACATTCTGGCTGAGGTGTGTGCTATGTCAAAACCCTCAAAGCAGTCCTCCAGACCCATGATAGATGCGACTTGTCCCTGACGAGGGGAGCTGAGGTGAAGTGAGGTGGAAGGGGAAGATATGACCCCACCAGCTACTCGAAAATACTCTTCAGTTAGCTACTGAACGGTGGACAGTACACACACACACACACCCCTCTGCAGACTTTGAAAAACGATTAAGGCTAATGGACCACATCCGTCCTGGTCTCTCACCTATACACACGTGCATTGTTACATAAAACAGACCTTCTCGGCCAACTGCTACATCTTAAGAGACACTGCTCTCTCGCTCCTACCCTCCTGACACTTCCTGCCCATGTATGGCCGAACTATTATCCTCATGGATCATCATCAAACACAGCTGCACAGCTCGAAGAAAATAATGGCTGTCAAAAAACCGCAAACCACAATGACCCTCCAACCCTCTCCCGCCTAGGAGAAGCTCCCCTCACCCCTCCCCCCACCCCATCAACATATCCGGCTATGTTGGGACCCCTCACACCCTCTACATAGCATTGTTTAGACTCATCTATTAATCAACTATTATCTACACACAGGACTAACTCTACGGCAAACACCCATACATATTCCAATACTCTTATCCACATATTCTACTCTTCTCCTCATATATTCCGTACTTTTCCACTTACCCCCCACATACCCCCACATACTCTCCTACCCCCCAACATGACCCCCAATCATTCCAGACCACGTAACCAAACACCGGACGCTCACACGCGTCCGACACGCCCAAACATCCGGGAAAATTCCCATACAACCCTATGTGGCTACATACTTTTGCCCCATCTGGACTGCTGGCTCTAATAGGGCCACCTGGCCAGATGGTGTGCACGGTCGTAGTCACATATCTCACTACTCAGAGAGCCAGAATTTGGCTCCAAAATATGGCTCAGGCGTCGAAATTGGGATGTTTGGGATATATTCAAAACTGCAGGGGGGTTTGGGCAAAATATGACCCATCGCCGCTCTCAGTAATTGGCATATTTTCGGTATAAAAAGTCGTAATTTTAAACTGCAACTACGTGTAGAGAGCGTGAATTTGGCTCCAAAATATGGATCAGACGCCGAATTTGTGATGTTTGGAATATTTAGAAAACTATAGGGGGGGTTTGGGCAAAATGTGACTCATCGCCGCTATTAGTAATTGGAATATTTTCGGTATAAAAAGTAGCAATTTAAAACTGCAAATACGTGCCGTGAGCCTAAATTTGGCTCCAACATATGGCTCAGGCGTCGAATTTGGGATGTTTGGGATATTTTGAAAACTGCAGGGAGGGATTCGGCAAAATGTGACCCATCGCCGCTTTCGGTAATTGGCATATTTTCGGTATTAAAAGTCTTAAATTCAAACTGCAAATGCGTGCAGAAAGCCAGAGTTTGACTCCAAAATATGGTTCAGGCGTCGAGTTTGGCATGTATGGGATATTTTGAAAAATGCAGGGGGGAGTTTGGACAAAATGTGACCCATCGTCGCTTTCGGTAATTGGCATATTGTCGGTATAAAAAGTCGTAATTTCAAAATGCAAATACGTGCAGAGAGCAATAATTTGCCTCCAAAATATGGCTCAGGCGTGGAATTTGGGATGTTTGGGATATTTTGAAAACTGCATGGGGGGAGGGGTTTAGGCAAAATGTGACCCATCGCCACTCTCAGTAATTAGCATATTTTCGGTATAAAAATCGTAATTTCAAACTGCAAATAAGTGCAGAGAGCCACAATTGGCCTCCAAAATATGGGTCAGGCGTCGAATTTGTGATGTTTGGGATATTTTGAAAACTGCAAGGGGGTTTGGACAAAATGTGACCCATCGCCATTTTCAGTAATTGGCATATTTTTGGTATAAAAAGCCGTATTTTCAAACTGCATATACGTGCAAAGAGCCAGAATTTGGCTCCAAAGTATGGCCCACGCGTCGTTTTTGGGTTGTTTGGGATATTTTAATACGGCAGGGGGGTTTGGGCAAAATGAGTCCAATCGCCGTTTTCAGTAATTGGCATATTTACGGTATAAAAAGTCGTAATTTCAAACTGCAAATACGTGCAGAGAGCCAGTCCTTGGCTCCAAAATATGGCTCAAGCGTCGAATTTGGGATGTTTAGGATATTTTCAAAACTGCAGGGAGGTTTCGGCAAAATGTGACCCATCGCCGCACTCGGTAATTGGCATATTTTCTGTATAAAAAGTCGTAATTTCAGACTACAAATGCATGCAGAGAGCCAGAATTTAGCTCCAAACTATGGCTCAGGCGTCGAATTTGGGATGTTTGGGATCTTTTGAAAACTTCAGGGGAGGGGTTTGCGCAAAATGTGACGCATCGTTGCTCTGAGTAATTGGCATATTTTCGGAATAAAAAGTCATAATTTCAAACTGCAAATACGTGCAAAGAGCCAGAATTTGGCACGAAAATATGGCTCAACCGTCGAATTTGGGATGTTTGGGACATTTTGGAAACTGCAGGGGTTTTGGGCAAAATGTGACCCATCGCCGTTTTCAGTAATTGGCATATTTTCGTTATAAAAACTCGTAATTTCAAACTGTATATACGTGCAGAGAGCGTAAATTTGGCTCCAAAATATGGCTCAGAGATCGAATTTGGGTTGTTTGGGATATTTTAAAACTGCAGAGGGGTTTGAGCAAAATGTTACCCATCGCCGTTTTCAGTAATTGGCATATTTTCGGAATAGAAAGTCGTAATTTCAAACTGCAAATGCGTGCAGAGAGCGAGAATATGGCTCCAAAATATGGCTCAGGCGTCGAGTTTGGCATGTTTGGGATAAGTTGAAAACTGCAGAGGGGGTTTGGACAAAAAGTGACCCATCGCCGCTTTCGGTAATTGGCATATTGTCGGTATAAAAGGTCGTTATTTCAAGCTGCAAATAAGTCCAGAGTGCCGGAATTTGGCACAAAATATGGCTCAGCCGTCGAATTTGGGAAGTTTGGAAGATTTTGGAAACTGCAGGGGGAGTTTGGGCAAAATATGACCCATCGCCGTTTTCAGCAATTGGCATATTTTCATTATAAAAGTCGTAATTTTAAACTGCAAATACGTGCAGAGAGTGTAAATTTGGCACCAAAATATGGCTCAGACGTCGAATTGGGGATGTTTAGGATATTTTGAAAACTGCAGGGGGGTTTTGGCAAAATATGACCCATCGACGCTATCAGTAATTGGCATATTTTCGGTATAAAAAGTCGTTATTTCAAACTGCAAATACGTGCAGACAGCAAGAATTTGACTCCAAAATATGACTCCGGCGTCGAATTTGGTAAGTTTGTGATATTTAGAAAACTGCAGGGAGATTTGGGCAAAATGTGTCCCATCGCCGCTTTCGGTAATTGGCATATTTTCGGTATAAAAATTCGTTATTTCAAGCTGCAAATACGTCCAGAGTGCTAGAGTTTGGCACCAAAATATGGCTCAGCCGTCGAATTTGGGATGTTTGGGACATATTGGAAACTGCAGGGGTTTTGGGCAAAATGTGACCCATCACCGCTCTCAGTAATTGGCATATTTTCGGTATAAAAAGTCGTAATTTCAAACTGCAAATACGTGCAGAGAGCGTGAGTTTGGCTCCTAAATATGGCTCAGGTTCCGAATTTGGGATGCGTGGGATATTTAGAGAACTGCAGGGGGGTTTGGGTAAAATGTGACCCATCGTTGCTTTCAGTAATTGGCATATTTTCGATATAAAAAGTCGTAATATCAAACTGCAAATACGTGCAGACAGCCAGAATTTGGCTCCAAAATATGACTCAGGCGTGGAATTTGGGATGTTTGGGATATTTTGAAAACTGCAGGGGGGTTTGGGCAAAATATGACCCATCGCCGTTTTCAGTAATTGGCATATTTTCGGTATAAAAAGTCGTAATTTCAAACTGCAAATGCGTGCAGATAGCCTGAATTTTGGTCCAAAGTATGGCTCAGTCGTCGAATTTGGGATGTTTGGGATATTTTGAAATTTTCAGGGGGGGGTTCCCCAAAATGTGACCCATCGCCGCTCTCAGTAATTGGTATATTTTCGGAATGAAAAGTCGTAATTTCAAACTGTAAATACGTGCAGAGAGCCATAATTTGGCTCCAAAATATGGTTCAGGCGCCGAATTTGGGATGTTTGGGATATTTTGAAAACTGCTGGGGGGTTTGGGCAAAATATGACCCATCGCCGTTTTCAGTAATTGGCATATTTTCGGTATAAAAAGTCGTTATTTCAAGCTGCAAATACGTCCAGAGTGCCGGAAATTGGCACGAAAATATGGCTCTGGCGTCGAATTTGGGATGTTTGGGACATTTTGGAAACTGCAGGGGGGTTTTGGGCAAAATGTGACCCATCGCCGTTTTCAGTAAGTGGCATATTTTCTTTGTAAATAGTCGTAATTTCAAACTGCAAATACGTGCAGAGAGTGTAAATTTGACTCCAAAATATGGCTCAGGCGTCGAATTTGGGATGTGTGGGATATTTAAAAAACTGCAGGGGAGGTTTGGGTAAAATGTGACCCATCGCTGCTCTCAGTAATTGGCATATTTTCGGTAAAAAGTCGTAATTTCAAACTGCAAATACGTGCAGAGAGAGTAAATTTGGCTCCAAAATATGGCTCAGGCGTCGAATTTTGGATGTTTAGGATATTTTGAAATCTGCAGGAGAATTTGGGCAAAATGTGACCATCGCCGTTTTCAGTAATTGGCATATTTTCTTTATAAAAAGTCGTTATTTCAAACTGCAAAAACGTGCAGAGAGCCTGAATTTGTCTCCAACATATGGCTCAGGCGTCGAATTTGGGATGTTTGGATATTTTGAAAACTGCAGGTAGAGTTACGGCGAAATGTGACCCATCGCCGCTTTAGGTAATTGGCATATTTTCGGTATTAAAGTCTTAAACTCAAACTACAAATGCCTGCAGAGAGCCAGAACTTGACTGCAAAATATGGTTCAGGCGTCGAATTTGGGATGTTTGGGATATTTAGAAAACTGCAAGGGGGGGGGGGTTAGGCAAAATGTAACCCTTCGCCACTCTCAGTAATTGGCATATTTTCGGTATAAAAAAATCGTAATTTCAAACTGCAAATATGTGCAGAGAGCCAGAATTGACCTCCAAAATGTGGGTCAAGCTTCGAATTTGGGATGTTTGGGATATTTTGAAAATTGCAGGGGTTGGGCAAAATATGACCCATCGCTGTTTTCAGTAATTGGCATATTTCGGAATAAAAAGTCGTAATTTCAAACTGAAAATGCCTGCAGAGAGCGAGAATATGACTCCAAAATATTGTCAAGCGTCGAGTTTGGCATGTTTGGGATAAGTTGAAAACTGCAGAGGGGGTTTGAACAAAATGTGACCCATCGCCGCTTTCGGTAATTGGCATATTGTCGGTATAAAAGGTCATTATTTCAAGCTGCATATAAGTCCAGAGTGCCGGAATTTGGCACGAAATATGCCTCAGCCGTCGAATTTGGGATGTTTGAGATATTTTGAAAACTGCAGAGGGGTTTGGGCAAAATGTGACTCATCGCCGCTTTCAGTAATTAGCATATTTTCGGTATAAAAGATCGTAAGTTCAAGCTGCAAATACTTGCGGAGAGCGTGAATTTGGCTCCAAAATATGGTTCAGGCGCCGAATTTGGGATGTTTGGGATATTTAGAAAACTGAAGGGCGGCTTGGGCCAAAATGTGACTCGTCGCCGCTCTCAGTAATTGGTATATTTTCGGTATAAAAAATCGTAATTTCAAACGTAATTTCATGAATTACTTACTAAAGTGCTTTTTAGAGCACCAATTAATCATTTTAATGCTAAAACTAATCATTATGCTCCTAAAAATCATGTTTTCCAGACCCGACCAGCTACATCACCTTCCCGAACCCTTCTCCTGTAAAGCCTAAATCTGAGACACAACAGACAGGGTTGTCAACGTCAAGTAATGTAGTGATTAAGCCTGCAGTTGGTTCGGCTGTTTCGACCACTGGCAGATATTGCATGCATTGCAGGAGAAGAGGTCATGTGGTAAATTCCTGTTATGCTTTGCACCCAGAGTTAAGACCAACTGGTCTCATTTATTGTAGAGGTGTGCAAAATAAATTAACTAATGAACATGTAACTGTAAACCCCTATTGGGTGAAACAGTATTCTCCATATGTCTTCAGGTGAAGTTTTGTGTGTTAATGGGAAATGGAAGCCAGTGGTTCTTCGTGATACTGGTGCTTCCCAAACCTTAATTTCTGCCTGTATACTCTCTAACGTTGAAAAGAGAGATACTAGGAAGTCTGTAGTTCTTCAGTGTTGCAAGATGTAAAATTGTACCTCTGATAGATGTTAATTTAAGATCCACCATTACACCAAGTGTATGCACTTTGGGTGTTAGTACACAGTTGCCCATCCCAGGTGTGGATGTTATATTGGGTAATGATGTGGCCATAAATTATATTGTGGGTGAGATTGATCCCAGTTTATGTAAACAGTCAGTTGCAGACCATGTTGTTTATTCTGCCTGTGCTGAAGTTAGTTCTATGAATGAACAATCTTTTGTAGTAGATGGTTTTGTCCACTCTACCGGTGTTGATGTCAGTACTATTATTAATCCAGTTGTCAGTTCTGATGTTACTTAAGTATTTGTTCCAGAAGCCAGTACCCTTTCAGTGGAGAAGTGGGATGTGGTTATTCCAGATTCATGTGTGGCCAATCTAGTTGTTGAGAGTAAGCCTAGTACTATGACTCTGATTTATTCCAATCCAGTAGATGATTTGGGAAAGGATGTCCATGTACCATTGTCTTGCCCGCTCACTACGAACGTTGTGCTAGGAGTTGAGAGAAACTTAAAAGCCACGACTCTATTGTATTCTAGCCTAGTGAATGGTTTAGGATAAGATGTCGGGTTGGCAGAAGTATTCCCGCTCACTCTAAGTTTAGAATCGGTTGACAAGTTAGGATCAGTTGTCGAGAGTAAGTCTGTTGTAGAGGCCCCGCCTCACCCTAGTCAAGGTGATAGTATAGGGGAGGAGGTCAAACTACCTGTTACGTGCCCGCTCGCTTCAGATTCCTTTAATTTATGTGAATTGAGTAGAACTGACCCTAAGATTTCAGAGAGAAGCAGGAAGACAGTCTGTATTGTAGATCCAAGTCTGGAGAGTGTGGGAAATCAGCCAGAGGATCAGCTTCTGTCGAGTAGATGGAGACCTATTGAGCCTCCCTCTTCAGTTGTATGTGAGGATGTGACCCAGCTTGGTAGTGTTAGTGATTGTGAACAGACAGTACTCCAAGCAGCTCCAGATGTCATGGGAGGAAATTTTGGTAAAACCATTGAGAGTGGTAAAGTATCATTTGGATCTAAGTTGCAGATTTTTGTGGGTTGTGATTCTTATTCCATGGGGAGTAAGTATTTGTCATTGTGTAAATTAAGTCAGAGTGTTTGTAGGGTGTTCTTGCAATATATTGTTATTCCGCAGGAGCCATTCTCTTTTGTAGAAAAGGACTGTGGGACATCTTTGTCCAGCCCTGTTGTTGAGCAGAGAGAGTTTACTCAAGTAGATTATACGTCCAGTTGTTCTGAGGAAGTGGTAAGTCATACTAGAGCTGTGTGTCGAATTTCAAATCCAACTTATTTTGATGTACGAGTAGTGAACAACATGTATGTTCCACTCAAGTGGGGTGTTGACTTTCAGAGTCAAATTGGTGTTGAAGGATTTCATCATACTTGGGAGCAGATGTTTGAAGCTCCAGGTGTGTGTTTCAAGTTGGGGGACAAGGTTATCATACCTAGTTGTAATAATTGTGAAGGGTTACAGATTGTACTCGGGTGGTTCCCAGGTAATCTGCTGTGCATCTTCAAGATGATGAAACCTTTAAACCTCTTGTTTGATTGCTTGTCACCAGAAGGAAATCACTTGGGAAGTGAAATCCATGGTAAGGGTTGTCAAGGTTTCAGCATATTTTTGTTAGTTTTTTGGAAGACTAGAAGGTTTATGAAAGTGTGTGTTGTGTTCAAGTCCACCATCAGAGGGGTGTGAACTTGTTTTTGGAGTTGTGATTGAGATATGGTGCCTAGGCCTAAGCCTGTGTTCTTACGCTGATCGTCATGACAGAGTTATGAGGAAATTGACTTACGTGTTTCTTAAGGATCAATTGAGTCAGTTCGATCAGGTAGTCTTTGCACTTATCTTGTATTGTGTTTATTGGTTTCGAGGTCAAAGGTTTGCTAAGTCGTTGTGTTGTGTTTTCTGAAGGTTCTATGGGTGAAGAAGTTTTATATGTAATTGTGAGGTTTAACGCTAATTTCTCTAATTTTAGTATCGATTGGGCGAGAGTATGTGTTCCACAGAGGATCAAGTGTGATGAAAAGCAGATGTATTTGTCAGGGCATACCCAGGAGAAGTCCCTAATCTACTTTACATACAGTCAGCTTCAATTAAGCAGTTCAGCTCCAGGAAAAAGGAGAAATGGAAAATGGAGTCTGTCTAGGAAAATTTCATCATATAGAAAATGGATCATATGGAAAT
Organism: Procambarus virginalis; assembly: GCA_020271785.1. Taxonomy (NCBI): domain Eukaryota; kingdom Metazoa; phylum Arthropoda; class Malacostraca; order Decapoda; family Cambaridae; genus Procambarus; species Procambarus virginalis. Next base: position 23,549,462 of record WNGS01167372.1, on the reverse strand, counting down.
ATGGGACTGATCTCAGAGAAATAGTAGAAACCGATGGAGAGATAAATTGCCTATTGACTGTGTGGAAACAGTTACATTATTTGACAGTTCTATTCATGCTAATAATAATAATGTTGTTGATAAGAGTGTGAAATATAATCTGAAACTAAGTGACATAAATGAGATAGTACCCTGGAGAGATCATTTTGCATAATCCAGTGAAACATATGTAGTGTTCCTTATTCATAAGATGTATGTAAATTTTTTATTTTTTTTTTTACTGTGTGAAATTTCATTGCTTTGTACTTTGATTTTAGTTGAAGTATTTTCATGTTGTATTTTCATGTTATATTTCATGCAGTCAAAAAAATGAAATCAACCTTCAGTTAATTTCGTTTTTCTTCTTAGGGGACGGAAGGGATGTTACAAATCTTAAAAGGATTCTAACATTACTCTTGATGCTTATATACTTTATTATCTTGTTATATAATTAGTATAGTATCCATTTGGATGATATTAGACTATTGTATGTTATATATTGTAGCATGCTGTAGTGTGCCTGAGTTGCATTATATTATATGAGGCTTTTTTGTGCAAGTTAATTCATGTTGGTTTCTTCCGTGTGGGGGAGGACCATATTTGGATGAGGCCAGTGTGGGAACTTGATGTCAAGCGAGTGTTTATAGTTCAACCTTGATTAATTCTTATTATTGTTTGCCAGTAAATTCTATTAAGTAACGTAACAATATTATATACTCTTAAGATTAATGAGTTGATTAAGTACTACATTTTGTTAGTAGAAGTTCCACAATAGTTTATGTGGATGCTTAGCTGATGTGTGGTAGGACGCCGCCCTGGCAAGCCAGGATTTGGTCAGAAGCGTGGTCGAGCTGATCGAGAGGAGACGTGTATTTGAGTTAAGTCTGTGGTTATTGTTATTTTAGCTGATAACGTAGTTAATTCTCTGGTTAGATGATTGTGTATATCCCATTTAGTAATTCATGTGCTGGTGATTATGGTCATTGCTCAATAAGGATTTTTATTTATATTATTGCATGCTAAAGAATATTTCTGGTTATGATCTGTACCATTTAATTGTTGTGTTTGTCACTCTTAGCGTAGTTACATTGTTTTCCCAATTTATGCAGTGTTTCCTTTCACCCCCTAGACACCTGTTGGCAAGGCTGATTTAATATACTTTGATCGCTGCGGGAAAAGAACCATACTAAGTCTCAAGGGTTGTAACAGATGGCGTGATTTGCTGCTCTATGTATTGCATTTACTAAATCTTTTTCTATTTTTTCGGTGTTGTCAGGAGGAGTGTAGTTTTGGTGCCAAGTCTCGAAAGATTCCTGAAACTTCGTCCAATCTGCTTTGACAGAGCCCCATCCGGGCTCGGGAGCTGGAGGTCTGGGAGGTAGTGCTATATAAATAACTGTTTTTGTAGCAACGTGGTCACTAGTCAGAACATGGTCAACTGACCAATGACAACTCATAAATACTGGTGGAGACAAACGTGTGATCCAGCATCCCCCCCCACCATTGTTGGTTGGTTCTGTCGAGTTTCAATCGACGAAAACGGTTGAAACCGTTCAATCATTTTCCTGGTTGAACACCAGGAAACGATGTTTTCCTTTTCCTCCATGATGACGTCGATGTGAGCAACATCAGAGTTCGCCGTCAAGAGGGGCCAGAATCTCGGCCTTGGTGTAGGTTCCTTGGAACCGAACCTTGATCCAGTGGAGCATGGTGCTGTTTGGCTAGCACCAGGTGCGAAGACAGAGCCCAAGTCGTTCAGCTGACACCCCCTTCATCGGGTCACAGTGCTGATGGAAGATCGCTTTCTATCTGGATAGTGTTCTGATCGCCAATTCACATCACTGAAGAAGGCTTTTCGTCCCTTCAGGTATAAAACGCCAGGACGGGAGTGGGGCTGACCTTCTGAGAGTGAAGCGTTGTTGTTGTTGTTATAGATTCAGCTACTCGGAACAAGTTCCAAGTAGCACGGGCTATGGTGAGCCCGTAACTTACCTGGCACAGGAGTGGGGCAAATAGCACGGGCTATGGTGAGCCCGTAGTGAACTTACCTGGCACAGGAGCGATGCAGTCTGGTGAGAGTTGTAACGTACGATTATGTTACGTTGTTGGGTTGATTAGATACACAGATACTCCCCCTGCCAGGGAATGGAAGAAAAGCAATATAAAAAATACGAGACTACTGTTCCCTGGGTCGTTGTGGAACATGTAGTCCGGTACCAAAAGATGTAGGCAGTGTGTGGACAAGCTCGATGTAGCAGGAGAGAAGAATGTGCATGATTGTTGCGTCCTTGGGTCGCTGGTGGAGCATTTAGATCCGGGGCGGATGGGCTCGGGCACCAGGACAATAGGAGGTAATGTAGGCACGTAGATAGGACAACGAGGGAATCACTCCAAGAGCTGAATTGTCCTGGAGGCGACGAAGAGTCGGAAACGCAAGCTGTAAGTTCTATACTGCGAAAGGTGCTTGAGTCGGCAGAGTATCAGAATGCAGTGAACGTGTAGATGAATCTGACGAAAGAGCAGCTGTCGTGGGAGTCCCTGTAGAACAAGCAGTGCCCTGGGAGCGACGGAGAGTCGGCAGGACAGGCTGTAGATCCCACATGATGTAGTTGCTGATGAAACTGTCAGATGAGTAAGTAACACTCGTTGAGCAGCAAGCTGTAGTTGATGAAAATGCCGAGACGATCGCGGTGAAAATCATAGCTGTGACGAGGGTGTTGGCAGCGTTCCGTGACAGGTGGCACGAGGTGGTTCACAGCAAGCAACAGCAGGAGTGAAGGTCCACTGAGAATCCATGTTGTAGTCCATCGTGGCTGGGTATCGTCGAAACTCTCAGGGGTCACCAATGTAACGTACGATTATGTTACGTTGCTGGGTAGATTAGATACACAGTGATTAGTGAGTTTCATATTTATTTAGTAGTCCTGGATACAGCAATGTCGTAGACATTGAGACGGAGCTTGGAGCAGAGCAGAGAGCTGAGTGAGGACGGAGTTGCGGAGCTCTATGTGGGAGAGCGTGGCAGCTCGATTGGGAATTGTGAGTGTCTGAACTCGGGGAGCGAGAGCGTTGTAGCTCGATGCAGTCGTAGTCTACAGTCTGCTCTGAGTCGAAGCTGTATCGTCTTGGGTCGATTAGAACTGTACACGCCGAGTGCTACATTGTTGACTGTGAAAATTATACTGTCCGCTATTCATCAAATCGCTTGCTTATATGGTGATTACACCTCAGCTTCCTCCAACAAGATGAGAAGATTATTACCTGTAATTGGGGAAAGGATTGTAGCTTCTGTAATTAGTGCTAATTAGTTATGCTATTAAGATGATGAGATAATGGAGCGAGTATAAGATTAACTCGCTACAGAGTGAAGCGGTTTGAGAGAAATTATATATGAATAATCCCCCTCCCTCCCATCCTATGTCATCGCTTCGCTTTACTGTGATCAGATGAAGATCGACGAATCACGAGCCTGCCTTCCACGCTAAGTAGGTAGTTACAATTTGTAACTATAATATATAAATATGCGTCTAGTTTGTACAGATCAGTGCTAACATTAAAAATATTGGGACATTAGATAATTGAGCCGACTTGATCAAATTAATTTCGTTCAACAAAACTCCTGCACTTAGCAATATGTATTGCCTCTCTCCAATTAATATTATGATTATATAAACTGGCATGTAAATACAATGCATTAGATTGTTGGGCCTCATTTATTCACACAATATTGAGATAAATACGAACTTAAATATTTACTAGTTTATCTAAGGTTTACACACCCAATCGTTACAAGGGATCAAATACACACACACAATGCTGTAGACAGGGGGAGTTCCTGATTAAAATAGGCTTAATCATATTATTGTTTTAACCACTAGATTCATATTAAGGTTCTAAAGAACTGTAGGAAAGTTTAGCTCGTTTAGAGTAACACAAGTGAATTTCTAATTTCCGGTTTAGTGTTGGGGGAGGTATGATAGCAGAACGTATAAACATAGCTGGCTCTAAAGCGAGAGAAAAAACATCTTCAGGGGTAATGTAACCACATCCCAAATTTTAAATATATTTTAGCTATTTTTCATAAAAAAAAAATGAAGGATGCAGGAAACGCTCGAAAGTATTGATCACTTAACTTTATGATGATTAAAGTAAAAATTAATAATTTCATTTAAACATTATATTTGAAATACCTGCAATCTCTAACTCTGTCCCTTGGGGGACATCCTGGCTGCCTTAAGGTCAGGTGACCTTGTGGCTGCGGCTGCTTCCCTCCTCCTCCTGTGATCGCCATTGCGTCCTTTTATATTTGTTTAATAATTTCCTCTCTGGTAACCACTAAACCTGTCAGGATGTCATCTGCACATTGTACGTAGATTTGTTTTGCTCTATTCATAAAGTTCTTTGGTACTTTCTTATAATTTTGTAATTTATAATATTTTCTTCCAGTTATTTGACTTATTTTGTAATAGCCCGGTGATGTCTGTAATCTTTGTTTCATCTAGTGAAACACTGAAGGCTTTCTTTACTTGCCCTGCACTACGTACTTTTTTTTTAATATTTTGGTCATAATTCGTTTGTATTAAGCCTTCTGTTTTCAGATTAGGTTCTTTAGTGCCATGGGTATTCATTTTGGGTCTCTACTATTTTAAATAAGCAATCTATAGCGTACCACGTTCCTGGGCTTTATTTGTATTTTTTTTTAAATAAAAACATTACATCATAATCCAGTAACCACCTCGGTAAACAAGACAAGGCCCAAGAACTGCCCAACTTCCATGTTCAGGTCTGCCAAATATAAAATTACCAAAGAACCCCTAAATATATGAATCAGATGTGAGAAAAATGTCGCCTTAAATTTCTTTCAAATAACTTTTCTGTGTCTTGTTCAAGAAAATTTCCTCGTGATCACTGCTGCCTAACTCGCTCCCTTTTAAGATGCTAATTATCAGTGTCTCCCAGTTACACAAGTCTATATTATCTTACTGTGTTGGCACAATATTATTTGGTTTAATGAAGCAGTCATAAATTTAAAACTAATTAATTTCCTGTATAGCAAATAAAGTTTATTGTACTCAAATTAGTCAGTGTTTATTATTAGACCTAGAAGCTCTAGGTATTAGTTCCCATAAAAGCTGTTCTTTTCTCTTAAGTTTAGTGGATTATATGTAACTTCTATCATTATGTAGATCATTTTCCAATTAATTTTCTCCAAAATGTTTGCTGAGCTCAATTTTAAGTCCAACTCTCACACTGCATTTAATAGTTGATGTGTGGGGGAACTCACTTTAACATATAATAATATTCACTAATTTATGAGGACCATAAAAGTATGGGCTCGAAGAACCAGTGATCTATTGATCACAAATAATAAATTTAATAATTAATTCAAAAATGAATTTAGAGAAGTGGACCATAAAACTTCTATTTAAATTAAAGCAATTCCCCTATACGTTTTTTTTGTGGTGGTAAATTCTATAGTATTAGTCTACATATAATAGAGAATAATATTCATGGATCATCAAAGTAAATTAATGCATGGATTAATAAACTAACTATTGAATGGAAACAATTAGCTTAGCTGCCAATGTTGAAAAGATTACGTCCATCAGCTTTATAACCACTCTAATCCAGCCAGAGTCGGTTATCTCTGACGTCACGTGACTCTACCGGCTGAATTACGTTTCTCTTGCAGCTAGCTCCATGTTGAAATATGAATCACATGTAATTCCGCTTAAAGGCATATTTTATACGTTCACTCATGAAATCTAAGTGGATTGGAATAAAAATGACACTTATGGGAGTTAATAGGCTTGTAAACTGCGTAATGACAAAAGTTCAACATGATTATAAAATTATGCCTTTAAGCGGAAATACATGTGATTCATATTTCAACATGGAGCTAGCTGCAAGAGAAACGTAATTCAGCCGGTAGAGTCACGTGACGTCAGAGATAACCGACTCTGGCTGGATAGAGTGGTTATAAAGCTGATGGACGTAATCTTTCAACATTGGCAGCTAAGCTAATTGTTTCCATTCAATAGTTAGTTTATTATCCATGCATTAATTTACTTTGATGATCCATGAATATTATTCTCTATTATATGTAGACTAATACTATAGAATTTACCACCACAAAAAAAACGTATAGGGAATTGCTTTAATTTAAATAGAAGTTTTATGGTCCACTTCTCTAATTCATTTTGAATAATTATTAAATTTATTATTTGTGATCAATAGATCACTGGTTCTTCGAGCCCATAACTTTATGGTCCTCATAAATTAGTGAATATTATTATATGTAAAGTGAGTTCCCCCACACATCAAATATTAAATGCAGTGTGAGAGTTGGACTTAAACTTGAGCTCAGCAAAACATTTGGAGAAAATTAATGGAAAATGATCTACATAATGATAGAAGTTACATATAATCCACTAAACTTTAAGAGAAAAGAACAGCTTTTATGGGAACTAATACCTAGAGCTTCTAGGTCTAATAATAAACACTGACTAATTTGAGTACAATAAACTTATTTGCTATACAGGAAATTAATAGTTTTAAATTTATGACTGCTTCATTAAACCAAATAATATTGTGCCAACACAGTAAGATAATATAGACTTGTGTACTGGGAGACACTGATAATTAGCATCTTAAAAGGGAGCGAGTTAGGCAGCAGTGATCACGAGGAAATTTTCTTGAACAAGACACAGAAAAGTTATTTGAAAGAAATTTAAGGCGACATTTTTCTCACATCTGATTCATATATTTAGGGGTTCTTTGGTAATTTTATATTTGGCAGACCTGAACATGGAAAGTTGGGCAGTTCTTGGGCCTTGTCTTGTTTACCGAGGTGGTTACTGGATTATGATGTAATGTTTTATTTAAAAAAAAATACAAATAAAGCCCAGGAACGTGGTACGCTATAGATTGCTTATTTAAAATAGTAGAGACCCAAATGAATACCCATGGCACTAAAGAACCTAATCTGAAAACAGAAGGCTTAATACAAACGAATTATGACCAAAATATTAAAAAAAAAAGTACGTAGTGCAGGGCAAGTAAAGAAAGCCTTCAGTGTTTCACTAGATGAAACAAAGATTACAGACATCACCGGGCTATTACAAAATAAGTCAAATAACTGGAAGAAAATATTATAAATTACAAAATTATAAGAAAGTACCAAAGAACTTTATGAATAGAGCAAAACAAATCTACGTACAATGTGCAGATGACATCCTGACAGGTTTAGTGGTTACCAGAGAGGAAATTATTAAACAAATATAAAAGGACGCAATGGCGATCACAGGAGGAGGAGGGAAGCAGCCGCAGCCACAAGGTCACCTGACCTTAAGGCAGCCAGGATGTCCCCCAAGGGACAGAGTTAGAGATTGCAGGTATTTCAAATATAATGTTTAAATGAAATTATTAATTTTTACTTTAATCATCATAAAGTTAAGTGATCAATACTTTCGAGCGTTTCCTGCATCCTTCATTTTTTTTTTATGAAAAATAGCTAAAATATATTTAAAATTTGGGATGTGGTTACATTACCCCTGAAGATGTTTTTTCTCTCGCTTTAGAGCCAGCTATGTTTATACGTTCTGCTATCATACCTCCCCAACACTAAACCGGAAATTAGAAATTCACTTGTGTTACTCTAAACGAGCTAAACTTTCCTACAGTTCTTTAGAACCTTAATATGAATCTAGTGGTTAAAACAATAATATGATTAAGCCTATTTTAATCAGGAACTCCCCCTGTCTACAGCATTGTGTGTGTGTATTTGATCCCTTGTAACGATTGGGTGTGTAAACCTTAGATAAACTAGTAAATATTTAAGTTCGTATTTATCTCAATATTGTGTGAATAAATGAGGCCCAACAATCTAATGCATTGTATTTACATGCCAGTTTATATAATCATAATATAATTGGAGAGAGGCAATACATATTGCTAAGTGCAGGAGTTTTGTTGAACGAAATTAATTTGATCAAGTCGGCTCAATTATCTAATGTCCCAATATTTTAATGTTAGCACTGATCTGTACAAACTAGACGCATATATATATTATAGTTACAAATTGTAACTACCTACTTAGCGTGGAAGGCAGGCTCGTGATTCGTCGATCTTCATCTGATCACAGTAAAGCGAAGCGATGACATAGGATGGGAGGGAGGGGGATTATTCATATATAATTTCTCTCAAACCGCTTCACTCTGTAGCGAGTTAATCTTATACTCGCTCCATTATCTCATCATCTTAATAGCATAACTAATTAGCACTAATTACAGAAGCTACAATCCTTTCCCCAATTACAGGTAATAATCTTCTCATCTTGTTGGAGGAAGCTGAGGTGTAATCACCATATAAGCAAGCGATTTGATGAATAGCGGACAGTATAATTTCACAGTCAACAATGTAGCACTCGGCGTGTACAGTTCTAATCGACCCAAGACGATACAGCTTCGACTCAGAGCAGACTGTAGACTACGACTGCATCGAGCTACAACGCTCTCGCTCCCCGAGTTCAGACACTCACAATTCCCAATCGAGCTGCCACGCTCTCCCACATAGAGCTCCGCAACTCCGTCCTCACTCAGCTCTCTGCTCTGCTCCAAGCTCCGTCTCAATGTCTACGACATGCTGTATCCAGGACTACTAAATAAATATGAAACTCACTAATCACTGTGTATCTAATCTACCAGCAACGTAACATAATCGTACGTTACATTGGTGACCCTGAGAGTTTCGACGATACCCAGCCACGATGGACTACAACATGGATTCTCAGTGGACCTTCACTCCTGCTGTTGCTTGCTGTGAACCACCTCGTGCCACCTGTCACGGAACGCTGCCAACACCCTCGTCACAGCTATGATTTCACCGCGATCGTCTCGGCATTTTCATCAACTACAGCTTGCTGCTCAACGAGTGTTACTTACTCATCTGACAGTTTCATCAGCAACTACATCATGTGGGATCTACAGCTGTCCTGCCGACTCTCCGTCGCTCCCAGGGCACTGCTTGTTCTACAGGGACTCCCACGACAGCTGCTCTTTCGTCAGATTCATCTACACGTTCACTGCATTCTGATACTCTGCCGACTCAAGCACCTTTCGCAGTATAGAACTTACAGCTTGCGTTTCCGACTCTTCGTCGCCTCCAGGACAATTCAGCTCTTGGAGTGATTCCCTCGTTGTCCTATCTACGTGCTACATTACCTCCTATTGTCCTGGTGCCCGAGCCCATCCGCCCCGGATCTAAATGCTCCACCAGCGACCCAAGGACGCAACAATCATGCACATTCTTCTCTCCTGCTACATCGAGCTTGTCCACACACTGCCTACATCTTTTGGTACCGGACTACATGTTCCACAACGACCCAGGGAACAGTAGTCTCGTATTTTTTATATTGCTTTTCTTCCATTCCTGGCAGGGGGAGTATCTGTGTATCTAATCAACCCAACAACGTAAACATAATCGTACGTTACAACTCTCACCAGACTGCATCGCTCCTGTGCCAGGTAAGTTCACTACGGGCTCACCATAGCCCGTGCTATTTGCCCCACTCCGTGCCAGGTAAGTTACGGGCTCACCATAGCCCGTGCTACTTGGAACTTGTTCCGAGTAGCTGAATCTATAACAACAACAACAACGCTTCACTCTCAGAAGGTCAGCCCCACTCCCGTCCTGGCGTTTTATACCTGAAGGGACGAAAAGCCTTCTTCAGTGATGGAATGGCGATCAGAACACTATCCAGATAGAAAAGCGATCTTCCATCAGCACTGTGACCCGATGAAGGGGGTGTCAGCTGAACGACTTGGGCTCTGTCTTCGCACCTGGTGCTAGCCAAACAGCACCATGCTCACTGGATCAAGGTTCGGTTCCAAGGAACCTACACCAAGGCCGAGATTCTGGGCCCTCTTGACGGCGAACTCTGATGTTGCTCACATCGACGTCATCATGGAGGAAAAGGAAAACATCGTTCCTGGTGTTCACCAGGAAAATGATTGAACGGTTTCAACGTTTTCGTCGATTGAAACTCGACAGAACCCAACCAACAATGGTGGGGGGGGATGCTGGATCACACGTTTGTCCCACCAGATTTATGAGTTGTCATGGTCAGTTGACCATGTTCGGATAGTGACCACGTGCTACAAAAACAGTTATTATATAGCACTACCTCCCAGACCTCCAGCTCCCGAGCCGGATGGGGCTCTGTCAAAGCAGATTGGACGAAGTTTCAGGAATCTTTCGAGACTTGGCACCAAAACTACACTCCTCCTGACAACACCGAAAAAATAGAAAAAAGATTTAGTAAATGCAATACATAGAGCAGCAAATCACGCCATCTGTTACAACCCTTGAGACTTAGTATGGTTCTTTTCCCGCAGCGATCAAAGTATATTAACTCAGCCTTGCAACAGGTGTCTAGGGGGTGAAAGGAAACACTGCCATAAATTGGGAAAACAATGTAACTACGCTAAGAGTGACAAACACAACAATTAAATGGTACAGATCATAACCAGAAATATTCTTTAGCATGCAATAATATAAATAAAAATCCTTATTGAGCAATGACCA
>WNGS01167372.1:23505504-23523245 GCA_020271785.1 Procambarus virginalis | reverse complement strand
ATTCTGGCTCTCTGCACGTATCTGCAGTTTGAAATATCTACTTTTATCAGAAGATATGCCAATTTTGAATGAAGCGATGGGTCACATTTTGCCCAAATCCCCCCGGCAGTTTCAAAATAACCCAAACATCCCAAATCGACGCCTGAGCCATATTTGGAGCCAAATTCTGGCTCTCTGCATGTATTTGCAATTTGAAGATTAGAATTTTATACTGAAAATATGCAAATTACTGAAGCGGCGATGGGTCACATTTTGCCTAAACCCCTCTTCAGTTTTCAAAATATCCCAAACATCCCAAATTCGTCGCCTCCTGAACCATATTTTGGAGCCAAATTCTGGCTCTCTGCACGTATTTGCAGTTTGAAGTTACGAATTTTTATACCGGAATATGCCAATTACTGAAATCGGCGATGGGTCATATTTTGCCAAACCCCCCCCCCCATGTAGTTTTCAAAATATCACAGACATGCCAAATTCGAAGCCTGAGCCATATTTGGAGCCAACTTCTTTCTCTCTGCACGCATTTGCAGTTTGAAATTACGGCTTTTTATACCAAAAATATACCAACACTGAAACCGGCGATGGGTCACATTTTGCCTAAACCCTCTGCAGTTTTCAAAATATCCCAAACATTCCAAATTCGACACCTGAGCCATATTTTGGAGCCGAATTCTGGTTTCCTGCACGTATTTGCAGTTTGAAATATCGACTTTTTATTCAGAAAATATGCCAATTTTTTAAAGAAGCGATGTGTCACCTTTTGCCCAAACCCCCCAGCAGTTTTCAAAATATCCCAAACATCCCAAATTCGACGTCTAAGCCATATTTTGGAGCCAAATTCTGGCTCTCTGCACGTATTTGCAATTTGAAATTAGAACTTTTTATAGAGAAAATATGCCACTTAACTGGAAGCGGCGATGGGTCACATTTTGCGCAAACCCCCTCTGCAGTTTTCAAAATATCCCAAACATCCCGAATTCGACGCCTGATCCATATTTTCGAGCCAAATTCTGTCTCTCTGCACTTATTTGCAGTTTGAAATTACGACATTTTATACAGAAAATCTGCCAATTACAGAAAGCGGCGATGGGTCACATTTTGCACAAACCCCCTTACAATTTTCATAATATCCAAAACACACTTCAAATTCGACGCCTGAGCTATATTTTGGAACAAATTTCTGGCTCTCTGCACGTATTTGCAGTTAGAAAATTACTACTTCTATACTGAAAATATGTCAATTACTGAAAACAACGATTGGTCACATTTTGCCCCGTACCCCGTTCTGCAGTTTTCAAATTTTAAAAAATCCAAATTCGACGCCTGAGCCATATTTTGGAGCCAAATGCTGTTTCTCTGCCCGTATTTGTAGCTTGAAATTACGTATTTTATACCAAAATATGCCTATTACTTAAAGCGGCAATGGGTCACATTTTCCTCAAGCCCCCTCTGCAGTTTTCAAAATATCCCAAACATCCCAAATTCGTCGCCTGAACAATATTTTGGAGCCAAATTCTTGCTCTCTGTACGTACTTGTAGTTTGAAATTACGAATTTTTATACCGAAAATATGCCAATTTTTGAAAGAAGCGATGAATCTCATTTTGCCCAAACCCCCCCTGCAGTTTTCAAAATATCCCAAGCATCCCAAAATCGATGCCTGAGCCATATTTTGGAGCCAAATTCTGGCTCTCTGCACGTATTTTCAGTTTGAAATTACGACTTTTTATACCGAAAATATGCCAATTACTGAAAGCGTCGATGAGTCATATTTTGCCTAAACCCCCCTACAATTTTCATAATATCCCAAACATCCCAAATTCAACGCCAAAACCATATTCTGGAGCAAAATTCTGGCGCTCTGCACGTATTTGCAGTTTGAAATTGCAATATTTTATACCGAAAATATGACAATTACTCAAAGCGCCGATTGGTCTCATTTTGCCCAAACCCTCCTGCAGTTTTCAAAATATCCCAAACATCCCAAAATCGACGCCTGAGCAATATTTTTGAGCCAAATTCTGTCTCTCTGCACGTATTTGCAGTTTGAAATTACAACTTTTTATTCTGAAAATATGCCAATTACTGAAAGCAGCGATGGGTCTCATTTTGCCCAAACCCCCCTTCAGTTTTCAAAATATCCCAAACATCCCAAAATCGGCGCCTGAGCTATTTTTTGGAATCGAGTTCTGCCTCTCTGCACGTATTTTAAGTTTGAAATTACGACTTTTTATACCGAAATTATGCCAATTACTGAAAGCGGCGATGGGTCACATTTTGCCCCAACCTCCCAGCAGTTTTCAAAATATCTCAAATTCGATGCCTGAGCCATATTTTGGAGCAAAATTCTGACTCTCTGCACGTATTTGCAGTTGGAAATTACGACGTTTTATTCAGAAAATATGCAAATTCCGGAAAGCGGCGAAGGGTCACATTTTGCCTAAACCCCCTTGAAGTTTTCAAAATATCCCAAACATCCCAAATTCGTCGCCTAAGCCATATTTTGGAGTCAAAATCCAGCTCTCTGCACGTATTTGCAGTGGGAAATTACTACGTTTTATTCCGAAAATATGCAAATTTCTGAAAGCTACGATGGGCAACATTTTGCCCAAACCCCCCTGCAGTTTTCAAAATATCCCAAATTCGATGCCTGAGCCATATTTTGGAGCCAAATTATGGCTCTCTGCACATATTTGCACTTTGAAATTCGACTTTTTATACGAAATTATGCCAATTACTCAAAGCGAAGATTGGTCTCATTTTACCAAAACCCCCCTGCAGTTTTCATAATATCCCAAACATCCCAAATTCGACGCCTGAACCCTATTTTGGAGCCAAATTCTTGCTCTCTGCGCGTATTTGTAGTTTAAAATTACGAATTTGTATACCGAAAATATGCCAATTAATGAAAGCGGCGATGGGTCACATTTTGCCCAAACCCCCCTGCAGTTTTCTAAATATCCAAAACATCCCAAATTCGACGCCTGAGCCATATTTTGTAGCCAAATTCTGGCTCTCTGCACGTATTTGCAGTTTGAAATTACGACTTTTTATACCGGAAATATGCCAATTACTGAATTTGGCAAATGGTCACATTTTGCCCAAACCCCTGTGCAGTTTTCAAAAATATCCCAAACATCCAAATTCGACGCCTAGCCATATTTTGGAGCCAAATTCTGGCTCTCTGCACGTATTTGCAGTTTGAAATTACGAATTTTATACTGAAAATATGCCAATTACTGAAAGCAGCGATGGGTCACATTTTGCCCAAACTCCCCTGCAGTTTTCAAAATATCCCAAACATCCCAAATTCGACGCCTGAGCCATATTTTGGAGCCAAATTCTGGCTCTCTGCACGTATTTGCAGTTTGAAATTACGAATTTTTATATTGAAAATATGCCAATTACTGAAAGCAGCGATTGGTCACATTTTGCCCAAACTCCCCTTCCGTTTTCAAAATATCCCAAACATCCCAAATTCGACGCCTGAGCTATATTTTGGAGCCAAATTCTGACTTTCTGCACGTATTTGCAGCTTGAAATTACAACTTTTTATTCTGAAAATATGCCAATTACCCAGAGCTGATTGTTCTCGTTTTGCCAAACCCCCCTGCACTTTTCATAATATCCCAAACATCCCAAATTCGACGGCTTAGCCATATTTTGGAGCCAAATTCTGGCTCTCTGCACGTATTTGCAGTTTGAAATTACGACTTTTTATACTGAAAATATGCAAATAACTGAAACCGGCGATGGGTCACATTTTGCCCAAACCAACCTGCCACTATACCACACCACTACACCACGCTACTACACCACACCTCTATACCAGGCTACTACACCACACCTCTATACCAGGCTACTACACCACACCACTATACCAGTCTACTACACCACGCCACTATGCCTGGCTACTACACCACGCCACTAAACCACAGCACTATACCAGGTTACTACACCACACCACTACACCACACCGCTACACCAGGCTACTACACCACACGACTACACCAGGCTTCTACACCACGCCACTACGCCAGGCTACTACACCACACCACTACACCACACGACTACCACAGGCTACTACACCACACCTCTATACCAGGCTACTACACCATGCCACTATACAGTCTACTACACCATGGCACTACACCACAACACTATACCAGGCTACTACACCACACCACTATACCAGGCTACTACACCACGCCACTATACCAGTCTACTACACCACGCCACTATACCAGTCTACTACACCACGCCACTACACCACAGCACTATACAGGCTACTACACCACACCACTATACCAGGCTACTACACCACGCCACTATACCAGTCTACTACACCACGCCACTATTCCAGTCTACTACACCATGCCACTACACCACAGCACTATACCAGGTTACTACACCATACCACTACACCACGCCGCTACACCAGGCTACTACACCACATGACTACACCAGGCTACTACACCACACGACTACACCAGGCTACTACACCACGCCACTACGCCATGCCACTGTACCATGCCACTACACCACACCACTACACCACACCACTACACCACTCCCTACACCACACCACTACACTTCGCCACTATTCCAGGATACTACACCACACCACTACACCAAATTACTATACCAGGCTACTACACCACACCACTACACAACGCCACTACACAACGCCACTACACCATGCCACTACACGCTACTACACCACACCACTACACCACGCCACGCAACTACACCAGGCTACTACACCACGCTACTACACCATGCCACTACCATGCCACTATACCAGGCTAATTCTCCACACCACTACACGACACTACACCATGGCCATTATACCAGGCTACTACACCACACCACTACATAGGCTACTACACCACACCACTACACCTGGCTACTACACCACGCTACTACACCACGCCTCTACACCATGCCACTACACCACGCTACTACACTACACCAGGCCACTACACCACACCACTACACCATGCTACTACACCATGCCACTACACCACGCTACTACACCACACTACTACACCAGGCCACTACATTACTCTACTACATCACGCTACTACACCAGACTACTACACTACGCTACTACAAATGATAAATGAATAAAAATGATGAACCCACCTTTATTATGATGCTTTATTTTACCAAATGTAGAAATAAATTTTTTATATTTTTACATTTCCTATTTTATTTATATATGAGCATTTTAACTTGAAACAGTATAAAAGGGTCACAAAGTTTCAAATTAGTACAAAGGGGTCACAAAGTTTCAATTAGGTACATAGGGGACACAAAGTTTCAAATTAGGTACAAAAGGGTCACAAAGTTTCAAATTAGGGTTAAAAAGGGTCACAAAGTTTCAAATTAGGGTTAGGTACGAAGGTTTTTGTTACAAGTTTTGGAAACTATTTAATTCCACACAAATAACGTATCTAATTTGTGAAAACAAACGCTTCCAATCCTTTCAAAAACTTTCCAGGAACGTTGTGGAAACTTGAAATTGTTTGCTGGGTTATATTTTTTTGTTATCAGTAGTGACACGATTTTGTTGTCATAGTGACCTGTCCAGAATTTGGGGGTGGTGGACCTTAAAATGTTGTCTTGGGGTAAATATGGAGCAAGGAAAACAACCTAGAACAAAGTAACAAATTTATACGTATAAGTCACACATGAATACATTCAACAAGGCGATTTCCTCACAACATAAAATCACTATGTATTAATATTATACCCTCAAGTGGTTCTGGCCACCCCACGGCTCACCGTCCCAAACCTGGAACTGTGCACTCAGTCACACAGCTATCATCCAATGATACATATATTTAAGCCTCTAGGAAACCTGGACTCTTATAAAACCTCTCCAAAATCTGTAATACTACTCTATCCTATCTTGCAACCCTGGTTATATACAAGGATAGGCTTATCTGACTGTACGGCAGGAGAAAACCCCTCAAATAGCAGGATCGGTTGGCAGCGATACACCTCCCCCCTTCAGTCAAGATGCATCATCGCCCCTTAATACTCTATTCTTTACATATGCAATCAAACTCATTATGGATTTTATTTACCATATTCCCAATGGATGCTTTTTGATTGAGTCCATTTTTCCCTTACAAAGTTAGGCTATTCCAGTTCACATTATTTCTGACAATCTCCAGCAGAGAAAGTACTACTGTAGCGAATAATACTTATACTCGCTCCATTATCTCATTATCTTAATGGCATAACTAATTACACAAACTGTAATCCTATCCCTATTTACAGGTAACGGTTTTTCACCCTCCAATCTTACTGTGAGGTGTAGTCACCATATTTAAGCAAGCGATTTGAGAATAGGAAACCAGTACAATCTCCAGTCAAGAATCTAGTGCTTGGCGCAAGCAGTTCTAATCGACCCAAGACGCTACAGCTTCGACACAGCAGACAGCAGACTACGATCGCATCAAGCCGCCATGCTCTCGCTCCCCGAGTTCAGACACTCACAATTCCCAAACGAGCCGCCACGTTCTCCCACATAGAGCTCCGCGACTCAGGCCTCACTCAGCTCTCTGCTCTGCTCCAAGCGCCGTCTCAACGTCTACGACACTGCTGTATCCAGGACTACTAAATACATGTGAAACTCACTAAAACACTGTGTATCTAATCTACCCAACACCGTACGTTACACTACTTTACTGGGAGGAGTATTACTGGTGACTCGCGGCCTCTCTGATCTCAGCTGTGGATTTATTCAAATAAACACTCTTCACTGAGTCCACCAACATTTTATAATTGAAACTAACCTCTACAGGAGATAAGGTTCGTAACACCACTCCTAAGCCATGGAGGAAAAAAAATGAGAAATTCATAAAGGAATGTCACCCTTTTTTTCACATAATATTAACACCTCAAACAGATTTCATAGTAAACGATATATAATAAACACTAGATACACAAGAATATATACATCTCTGAGCAATAGTACAACCCTAGGTCACCCCAGGTTTTGGCAATCTAGAAAGTGTATCTGCTACTATATTTAATTTTCCTGGAATATGTTTGATGACCAGATTGTACTCTTGCAACAATAAAGACCACCTTAATATTCTCTGGTTGGAATTCTTCATGCTAGCAATAAATGTTAAGGGGTTGTTGTCAGTAAATACTTCAACTGTATTGGCTGATACATAAATGTCAAATTTTTTAACAGCTAGTAATAATGATAAAGCCTCCTTCTCCACTGTGGAGTAATTCTGTTGACATTTAGTATTTTTTTTTAAATAGTAATGTATTGGGTGATTAATACTCTCATCATCTTCTTGCATTAGTACAGAACCAGCACCCCAGTCTGAAGCATCTATATATAGTTTGAATGGCTTAGAGTAGTCAGGAGTAGCTAACACTGGACCAGATGACAACATTCCTTTTAATTTAGTAAATGCATCCTGACATTCCTGAGACCATCTAAACTTTACATTTTTACATAGTAAGTTTGTCAAAGGAGCTGCAATTGCTGCAAAATTTTTACAGAACTTCCTATAATAATCACACATTCCTAGATATCTTTGCACCTCCTTCTTGCTAGTCAACACTGGATACTCTAATATATCATTTATTTTATTTTTGAGTGGTAACACCTTCCCATTTCCCACTTCATATCCTAAGTAACAAATACTAGCTCTAGCAAAAGTACATTTGTGTAAGTTTACAGTTAAATTAGCCTTCTTTTAGCATTTTAATAGTTTAGCCAAACCTTTCATATGGTCCTTCCAATTATTGTGATAAATTACAATATCATCCAAGTAAGCTCTACATTGTGGTATGTCTTTTAACACTAAGTTCAAAAGACACTGGAAAGTTGCTGGGGCATTTTTCAGCACAAAAGGCATTACAGTGAATTCATACAACCCATCTGCAGTTATAAATGCACTCATCTCCCGAGCTCTTGGTGTTAAGGGAATTTGCCAGTATCCTTTTGACAAATCTAGTTTGGTTACAAACTTGGCTTTACCAACACTGTCTGTACAATCATCTAATCTAGGTATTGGAAAGTTATCATCAACAGTCATTACATTTAGCTCACAGTAGTCAATGACCAACCTGTGAGTTCCATCCTTCTAAAATACAAGGACTACTCCAACTGCTGCTGCTAGGTTTCACCAATCCATGTTGAAGCATGTAGTCGACTTCTTTCCGGATGAGATTCAACTTGGTAGGGTTGACTCTATATGGGTGTGACTTGACTGGTTGGTTGTCTGTCACCTGGATGTCGTGGTGAATAACTGTAGTCTGGGTGGGAATATCGCCAAAGATGTCTGCATGAGAAGTCAGCAACTGCTCCAAGTCCTGCTTCTGCTCTGATGACAAATGTTCCACCATTTTCTGGACATTAACCAACCACTCCCCATTGCTAAAATAAGGTACATGAGCATTAGGTACACTATTAAAATCACATTCCCCATTATTCTCATCTACATGGGCTACATTAAGCACCTGGTTGGTATTGGTAGTTCCCTTCTGTGGTAGTTTGATCCTATTCACATGCACTACTATTTCCTTTCTCTTGAGATCAGGTGTTTGGATTACATAATTGGTGGGACTGAGATTCTTTATCACTGTATAAGGACCTTGGAACTTATGCAACAATGTTGGTCCCTGTCGGGCCATTAGTACCACCACTTTAACACCTGCCTCAAAATGTAGTCGTTTTGTCTTTTTATCGTACTGTGCCTTCATTTTTCCTTGAGCTTCTTCAAGATGAATTAAGGCTTTGGCCCTGTTCTTATTTAACTTATCTTGTAAGTCATGAATATAGTTTACCTGCACAACACTCTTTGGATTTCCGACCACCTTATGTCTTAAGATGGTTAGTGGGCTTCTCACCTCATGGCCAAAAACTAATGAGTTGGGTGAACACCCTAGGGACTCTTGATAAGTATCCCTCAGTGCCATGAGCATCAGTGGAAGACCATCATCCCAGTCTCTGCCAGTTTCCATGCAACTGGTCCTCAGCATTTGCGTAAGGGTTTGGTGCATCCTTTCCAAAGCACCTTGGCTCTCAGGATGGTAAGTAGTGGATGTCTTATGGAGGATGCCAAACTCCCCACAAAACTGCTGCAGACCTTTGGAAGTGAAATTAGCCCCATTATTTGTCTGTATTACTTGTGGTGAACCAAAAATAGTACAAAATTTCATTATGTGCCTCACTACAACTTTCATTGTAGCATTTCTCACATGGAATGCCTCAGGAAAGCGTGTAGTCTGACACATCATGGTGATGATATACATATTACCACTCTTGGTTCTAGGCAATGGGCCTACTACATCAACAGTAATATGGGTAAAGTGTTCTTCAGCCACCACAATTGGCTGTAAAGGGGCTTTTGGTACTACCTGGTTTGGTTTGCCAGTTTTTATACATACTGGACATTCATTACAATACTGGATGACACCTTTCTTTAATCCAGGCTAGGTAAAGTACTTGCTTATTTTATTATATGTTTTTGCAATACCCTGATGACCGCCTATTGGTGAATCATGGGCTACACTTAGCACTTTTTTCTCTATAACCCCTCGGTAGGACCACTTGATTAACTACCTCCCAAGTGTGTGACACAGGTGAGCTCCCAGGTCTCCACTTCCGCATCAACACCTCTTTAGTGTAGTAATAAGTCATAGCCTCCGATTCTGCTTCTAGTTCAGTTACTGCCTTATTATGCAAGTCAGTCAACGTTCTTTGCTGATAAATGAATTTGATTTTGATCTCAAGTCTGAAGAGCCAGATGTGGTAACTGGACTACACTCTCCCCTACCCCTTTTCCTAGGTGGTTTGGTGGAGGTGCTCCCCATCCTGTTCCAATCTGCTTCTTCCATTTGGTCCTAAAGTGTCACAAAGATCCACTTCACTATTCGATTGTTAACTTCTAATTTTGTCTCCTGACTTACATTATTGGGAGTTTGTGATATTTGAGACTCTGATTTTGACTGGGTCACNGGGTGCGGGAGCCGTCAAGCATACAACACAGTGCCCGGCAACGACCCTGTTCCCAACGAACACTTACACTGTCCCAAACCGTTCGAAAAGTCGTCCTGAAATTCGAAGGGGGCACCATGCCCCACCACAGACGTCAAGGTGACACTAAGATTCCTACCTTAACGGAGCCAGCAGTATCAGGGAGAGGGTAAACACGCCCCTCACACCGCTCGAGAAACGCCTGAAAGGCAGCCTGGAGGCGGAACTTTACCACAGCACGGTTGCCCTGAAGCAGCTGGATGCCCACCAGGTCCGACAGCTGCACATGAAGCACGTCCACCAGGGCGACACCAACCAATGGATGGCCCACTGGTACCGTAAACGCCAGACCAGCCGACAATGTCCTCTTCACTGGGGGGCGAGAAGTCCCCATGGCTAAGCAAACGTCACCCTGTCAGTGGCAGACCACCACCAGCAGGGCAAACCAGCAATCACCCAACGTAAACACTAGCCAGTGCGGAGAGACCTCAGGAGCGTCCGACCTGGCCGGTGGTCACCACGCAACTCTAATCACCACCTCCCGACATTAAATGTCATAATTAAAAACCTTTACATTTGGGAAGTCAACCACCTGACCATGGGGAATTTAACCAATATTCTTTAGTGGAAATACATTTTTTACACGTGAGAGACCGTATGAGTTTGAGAGTAGAATATTGTCAGTCTGTGAATCAATATTCAGGTTTGAGTATTTTCTACATTCTAGCAACTGCATATCAACCAATTTACATATCAATGAAAATGCTGTGGGTCACAGGCACGGAAGGTGAGAGGGGCGGCTCTGTTAAATGTCACAACAAGAGATCACGACCCCAGAGAAATATGAAGTGTAAATATAATTATATTCTCATGTAGACTACTAATTAATTTCTTCCACAAAATTTGCATGTTTAGAACTACACTTTAGAAAAAAATACTCAAATGATTTCTTATGACTTCTTAGGGGACCAACCGTTTGATTAGAATAAACAAACAAACGTAAAAATTCAGTTATGTAAATCATACCTTTTATTCCTTGCCTGTTGAGATAATGTATTTTTACCAAATGGTATATCTATTAATTTAATCTGTGTTCTTAAAAAAATATAACAAACTTCCATTTTTAGATGAAGAGCATCACAGACCTTCGGGCTTCACAGTCAAAATTGAACCAGCAGCCTACATATTTATTGGCATAGCATTTCAATTCTTTTGATATCAAAGTTAACGGTCTTTATTTTTTACCCCATATACATGGGGAGGAAAAAGTTTGGACCTATATGTGGATCATTACTGAAACAAGGTGCATAATAAAATTAAATTTCATTATCCACGCACCAATGACTAAATTATGTTTAAATCAACGGTCTACCTCAGTATTGACTCTGTTGAATTGGTCGCCAGTTGGGGTTTCTTGAGGTTATCTTGAGATGATTTCGGGACTTTTTAGTGACCCCGCGGCCCGGTCCTCGACCACCCCAGGAAGCAGCCCGTGACAGGTGACTAACACCCAGGTAACACTCTACCACCCCTCCCCCTGCTCTTCCCCTTCCTTCTCTTACCCCTCCCCCTGCTCTTCCCTTCCTTCTTTTTACCTTTCCCCCTGCTCTTCCCCTTCCTTCTCTTACCCTCCCCCTTCTCTATACCCCTTCCTTCTCTTACCCCTCCCCCTGCTCTCTCCCCTTCCTTCTTTTACCTTTCCCCCTGCTCTTCCCCTTCCTTCTCTTACCCCTCCCCCTGCTCTTCCCTTCCTTCTTTTACCCCTCCCCCTACTCTTCCCCTTCCTTCTCTTACCCCTCCCCCTGCTCTTCCCCTTCCTTCTCTTACCCTCCCCCTGCTCTTGCCATTCCTTCCTCCACCTCCTTCTTCCTCGCCCTCCTCCTCCTCGACCTCCTATTCCTTCTCGCCTTCCTCCTCCTTCCTCCTCGCCCTCATCCTTCCTCTTCGCCCTCCTTCTCCTCGCCCTCCTCCTCCTTCTCGTCCTCCCTCTCCCTCCTCGCCCTCCTTCTCCTTCCTCCTCGCCCTCCTCCTCCCTCCTCGCCCTCCTCCTTCTTCCTCCTCGCCCTCATTTCTCCTCGTCCTCATTCTTCCTCGCCCTCCTCCTCAACGTCCTCTTTAACTTCCTCCTCCTCCTCCTCCTCCTCCTCCTCCTTCCTCCTCGACATGATCCTCTTACCTGTAATTCTTCCTCCTCGACCTCTTCCTAAGAATATGAGTAAAAATGATGAATTAACCTTTATTACGACCCTGTTTCATTTTACTAAATGTAGAAATATACTTTTATATTTCTACATTTATATAAATAACAGCAATAAAAAACAACGATTATGAAACATTTAAGGTTGCCACAAGGTTTCAAATTTTTTTTAGCCAACGTTTCGTGCAATACGTTTTAGAAACTTATTTACATCCACACAAAATTACGTATCTAATGCATGAAAACAAATGTTGCCAATACTTTCCAACACTTTCCAGATACGTTGTGGCAACCTAAAATTGTTTCCTGGGTTGAGAGTGTTCTGTGCAGAGCAGGGAGCTGAGTGGGATGAGGCAGTATACCCTGCGTTGTTTGCCATACGAAACGCAGTGGTAGAATCGGTAGGTTTCTCACCGTTCCAGCTGGTGTATGGACATGAAGTACGGAGTCCTCTGTCCATGCTGAAAGAACAATGGGCACCAGGAGTGACCGTGGGATCGGTCAACGAATACGTAAGGAGCGTCTCACATTGGCGGCTGGAATACTGGTTGGAAATTAAGCTCATCAGAGGGAAGGACAACGTGGTAGCGGATGCCTTGTCCCGCGTACACTAAACCTATATGACTCTTATTTTAAGGGGAGGGGTATGTGACGGTGTTCCCCCCGTATATTTCTTCCACGCCAGCTACAAGAGTCATATCCACTTTACCCGAGCGTTCTCTACGTTGTGGGCAACAATTTGAGATATGTTGGAGCGTGTAGTGTTCACGCGTTGGCGAGAAATTCCCAAAAGAAAAGTATTTTGGCCTGTGGTTTAGGCCCTTTAGGACGCCAATATGGCACCGGTCCCTCCGTTCTCCCGCCAAAACTGTGTGACGTCAGTGGCACCAGATTGGTCACTGACAGTGACGTGGCACAGGGAGCCAATGAAAAACGCCCCTGGCAAGTATGATGTCACGAGAGCAAGGGGGTCCGGAGATCGCGCCTCTGTGGCGCCACCATTTGTATACGGCACGTCGAGGAGGTCGGACGTGCGACTGCGGATCCTGTCAGTTTGACAGTTTACCCGAACTCTGGTGGATGTACGCGTCTCCTGTAGTCTGCAAGCATCCTGTGAGGTCTCGCTTCGTTCATGTGTTGGACCGAAGAGAGAATTGACGGAATATTGACTCCCACATCCCACGCCTGAGCTATATTTCGGAGACAAATTCTGGCTCTCTGCAGGTATTTGAAGTTTAAAATTACGAATTTGTATACCGAAAATATGCCAATTAATGAAAGCGGCGATGGGTCACATCTTGCCCAAACCCCCCAACAATTTTCAAAATATCCCAAACATCCCAAATTCGATGCCTGAACAATATTTTGGAGCCATTTTCTTGCTCTCTGCACGCATTTGTAGTTTGAAATTACGAATTTTTATACAGAAAATATAACAACTACTGAAAGAAGCGATGGGTCACATTTAGCCCAAACCAACCAGTAGTTTTCAAAATATCCGAAACATCGCAAATTCGACGCCTGAGCCATATCTTGGAGCCAAATTCTGGCTCTCTGCACTTATTTGCAGTTTGAAAATTACGACTTTTTATACTGAAAATATGCCAATTGCTGAAAGCGGCGATGGGTCACATTTTACCCAAACCCCCTGCAGTTTTCAAAATATCCCAAATTCAATGCCTGAGCCATATTTTGCAGCCAAATTCTAGCTCTCTGCACGTATTTGCAGTTTGAAATTACGACTTTTTGCAGGCGATGAGTCACAATAACATGGCTAAAGTATGTTGACCAGACCGCACACTAGAAGGTGAAGGGACGACGACGTTTCGGTCCGTCCTGGACCATTCTCAAGTCTATTGTGATGAGGAATGTTGTTGTTGTTACAGATTTAGCTACTCAGGACGAAGTGTCCATGTAGCACGGGCTATGGTGAGCCCGTAAAAGTGTGTGATGAGGAAGTAGAGACAGGCAATAAATAGGCAAGAGAGAGCTGAGGAGCAAATTAAGGTGTAATAGAGGGGATCGTAATAATAATAGGAGCTGCAGAAGGCCTATTGGCCCATACGAAGCAGCTCCTATTATAACCACTGAATGAGAAGGAGATAGGAATAAGAAGAGGATAGCAAGGGAGCGTAGAAGAAGAGAGAAAGAAAAGGAAAGAGAAAGAAAGAAAATAGAAAGGGGTAGGCTTAAGCCTACCCCTTCTATTTTCTTTCTTTCTCTTTCCTTGAAAGAAAATAGAAGAAGAAAGAAAATAGAAGGGGTAGGCTTAAGCCTACCCCCTTCTATTTTCTTTCTCTCTCTTTCCTTGAAAGAAAATAGAAGAAGAAAGAAAATAGAAGGGGGTAGGCTTAAGCCTACCCCCTTCTATTTTCTTTATTTCTCTTTCCTTGAAAGAAAATAGAAGAAGAAAGAAAATAGAAGGGGTAGGCTTAAGCCTACCCCTTCTATTTCCTTTCTTTCTCTTTCCTTTTCTTTCTCTCTTCTCCTACGCTCCCTTGCTATCCTCTTCTTATTCCTATCTCTTTCTCGTTCGGTGGTTATAATAGGAGCTGCTTCGTATGGGCCAATAGGCCTTCTGCAGCTCTTACTATTATTACTATCCCCTCTACTACACCTTACTTTGCTCCTCAGCTCTCTCTTGCCTATACGAGGGGAAATAATATTTTAGATTTAGTGTTAACTAACAGGGAAACACAAATTAAGGACATGGAAATAGGGAGTGAGCTAAGGAACAGTGATCACAAAGAAATCAGATTTAGCATAGAATGGAATAGACCTGTAGGAGAAAATTCTGTTAAAGTGCCAGATTTTCGAAAAGCTGATTTTAACAGCCTAAGAAATTTTCTGGGTCAAATGGATTGGAAAGTCTTGGGTATAGGGTGTGGGCCGGTCTTGGAGCGGGACATGAACCCAGCGATAGTTGACGTAAAACGTTAATAGTTGACGTTGACGAATCTATAATAGCAAATAAAATTCGTCTTCATCTTGAAAAACATAAATTAATAATTGAGTCGCAACATGGTTTTATAAAGGGCCGTTCATGTTTAACAAATTTGTTATCTTTTTATTCTAGCATAGTTGAGGCAGTTGATAGTGGTAAGGACTGTGATGTTGTGTACCCTGACTTTGGCAAGGCTTTTGGTGCGGTGCCGCATGAAAGACTGATTGGGGGGATGGAGGCTCGTGGTATTGGTGGTGCTGTGTTGGGCTGGATTGGGGCGTGGCTATGCCGGGGGAGGCGGAGAGTTGGTGTGGATGCAGTCGGGTCAGAGTGGGAGGGTGTTGTGGGTGGAGTGCCTCGGGGCTCTGTCCTGGGCCCTCTGTTGTTTGTAGTATATATAAATGATTTAGATTCGGGTTTGGGTGGTAACATTTGCGGGTTTGCCGGTGATACGAGGGTCGGTGGGGGGGTTGATTCGGGGAGGACTCTCTGTCGCTTCGGGTTGGTCTGGATAGGGTTTTGGAGTGGTCAAAGGACTGGCGGATGCAGTTTGTTGCTGATAGGTGTGGGGTTCTGGGGCTAGGTGGTGGTGGTGGAGTTGCTGGGTGGTGTTGGGGTTGCGGGGGGGGGGGTCTGGGAGTTGTGATTGGTGGGAATTTGAAACAAAAGGATCGGTGCGTGAGTGTTCGTGATGGGGCGGGTCGGGCGCTCGGATTTGTTAGTCGCAGCGTTGGTGGCGGGACACCTGGTGTGGTTCTCGAGCTGTGTCTTGCTCTCGTTGGGCCCCATTTGGATTGTGCAGTTCAGTTTTGGTCGCCATATTGTAGAATGGATGTGGGTTCGCTTGAACGTGTCCAGCGTGGGATGACTGAGTTGGTTCCCCAAATTGGAAATCTTTCATGTGGGGAAGGATTGGCGAAGCTGGGGTTGCATTCACTGGAGGGGCGGGGAGTTGGGGGTGACGTGGTGGAAGTTTGCAGGTGGATGGGTGGACATAACAAGGGGGATGTTGGTGGGGTATTGAAAGTATCAACACAGGACAGAACGCGAAACAATGGGTATAAATTGGATAAGTTTAGATTTAGGAAAGACTTGGGTAAATACTGGTTCAGTAACAGGGTTGTTGATTTGTGGAACCAATTGCCGCATAACATTGTGGAGGTGGGGTCCCTCGATTGTTTCAAGCATGGGTTGGACATGTATATGAGTGGGATTGGGTGGTTATAAATAGGAGCTGCCTCGTATGGGCCAATAGGCCTTCTGCAGTTGCCTTTGTTCTTATGTTCTTATGTTAAAAGGGGATTTCGATGTGGATTCAATATATAACTTATTTAAGAATATTCTAAACAAAGCACAGGAACGTAGTATACCATACAAATTGAACAGATCGAATACTAATGACCCAAAGTGGATAACAAAGAATTTGAAGAACCTTATAGGTAAAAAGAGAGCCTGGTACAAAAGGATTAAAAATGGGGAGGTTACTTTAGAACAGGAATTCGTACAACTGGTTAGAAATGTTAAAAAAGAGATAAGGAAAGCAAAAAGAAACTATGAAGTTCGCATAGCAGGGCAAGCAAAGACAAATCCTAAAGGGTTTTTTCAGTTATATCGAACTAAGACTAGGGAAAGGATAGGTCCATTAAAAACTGAGATAGGTCAAATAACGGATAATGACGAGGAGATAAGTAGTATTTTTAACAAATATTTTGTATCTGTATTTACTAAAGAGGAACTTAACAATATGCCTTCAGCCGAACAAGTCTATGTGGGTGGGGACGAGGACAGGTTGACGAGTTTAGCAGTTACCAGGGAGGATGTTCTTAAACAAATAGTAAAACTCAAACCAAACAAATCCCAGGGCCGGATGAAGTGTTTGCCAGAGTGCTGAAAGAATGCAAAGAGGAGCTTTGTGACCACTGTCAATCATATTTAATAAATCAATAGAGTCAGGCAGAGTGCCAGAGTTTTGGAAAGTTGCTAATGTGATACCAGTTTTAAGAAAGGAGATAGATCACTTGCGTCTAACTATCGACCAATTAGCCTAACGTCTATTGTGGGAAAGTTACTCGAATCTATAATAGCAAATAAAATTCGTCTTCATCTTGAAAAACATAAATTAATAATTGAGTCGCAACATGGTTTATAAATGGCCGTTCATGTTTAACAAATTTGTTATCTTTTTATTCTAGCATAGTTGAGGCAGTTGATAGTGGTAAGGATTGTGATGTTGTGTACCTTGACTTTAGCAAAGCTTTCGATACAGTGCCACATGAAAGACTGATTAAAAAGATAGAGGCTCATGGTATTGGGGTGCTATATTAAGCTGGATTAGGGCATGGCTATACCAAAGGAAACAGAGAGTTAGTATAAATGGAGTCAAGTCAGAGGGGAAAATGTTGTAAGTGGAGTGCTCAAGGCTCTGTCTTGGGACCTCTGTGGTTTATAATATATATAAATGATTTAGATTCAGGTTTGAGTAGCAACATTTGCAAATTTGCGATGATACGAAAATCGGTAGGGAAATTAATTCGGAGGAGGACTCAACACTATCACTTCAAGTTGATCTAGATAGGTTTGAAATGG
>WNGS01167372.1:23470439-23484788 GCA_020271785.1 Procambarus virginalis | reverse complement strand
GTGTATCTTACCTTACCTTACCACAGATTATGAGACAAGCAGTCACTCTTTTTTTTTTTTCCTTTTTTTTTAATTACATATATGTGCCCAGCATTGACATCTGCTATTTGGAAGACTGCCGACCACCATTTCCAACACGTTACCGTCACAATATATATATATATATATATATATATATATATATATATATATATATATATATATATCGCAGGACCAGCACCAGGTCTCTCTCGCAGGACCAGCACCCCAACCACTGCCTTCTGAAGCCCATAAGCAATCCAGCTGGGATCGCCCCATTGCCGACCAAGAAGCTGCGACTTTGCTAGAAGCTGCGACAACACCACATGACACTGCCTGACTTAGAGCAGTAGCAGCTCCCCATGCAGGTGATTTCCTATTAGCAATCCCAATGTCAGCAACCGGCACCCGTCTCACACCGCAGGCCCTCCGAATTGCCGTGGCTCTCCGTCTCGCTGCCCCAATCCACACCGAATACAGGTGTATTTGCGGCGAGGCAGAGGCCGACAGGTACGGACGGCATGGTCTTCTCTGCCAAAGGACAGGAGGATGGCATGCAAGACACGGCGAGGTCAATGACATTATTAGAGAAGCCTTACCACAGCCGGCTGTCCAGCAGAGAGAGAGCCCCGCTACCTAATGTCCCGCAACTCTAATGAGCCTGTCGGTCGCCCAGATGGAATCACGGTGAACCCCTGGAAGAATGGTAGACAGT
Source organism: Procambarus virginalis (assembly GCA_020271785.1). Taxonomy (NCBI): domain Eukaryota; kingdom Metazoa; phylum Arthropoda; class Malacostraca; order Decapoda; family Cambaridae; genus Procambarus; species Procambarus virginalis. The sequence goes on along the minus strand of WNGS01167372.1, from coordinate 23,484,055 downwards.
TGGTGTGGGACTACACTTGCGTCTCAACTTTAGCCAATACCTATGTTGACTTCAGTGCTACTCAAGCAGGAGGAGCTGCCAATCACCGGGAAGCGGCCAAGTCACGTAAATACAGAGACCTTGAGCACCACTACAATTTTGTCCCAATTGCCTCAGAGACACTTGGTGTCTGGGGTAAAAGTGCTGCTAGCTTTTTCAAGGAGTTGGGGTCTAAGCTAATCGAAACAACTAGAGGCCCTAGAGAACAAAAAACATCGATGATTTCGTCAATTTCATCGATGACATCGATGATTTCCATGTTTTTTGTTAACAAAAAACATCGATGATTTCGTCGATTTCATCGATGACATCGATGATTTCCGTGTTTTTTATTAATAAAAAACACGGAAATCATCGATAGATACAGCGATAGCAGGCGGCTTGATATCTGCGAAGCACTACACATTAAGAAGTCAACACCAGCAATCAACAGCCAATTAATTCACAACTATATTCTACCCACTTCAAGACTCTGCACCAATATCGAAGCATCAAGAAATATGGGCCAATAGGCCCTCTGCAGTTACTTCCTTTCTTCCCTTGAACTTTACCCAAAATATTACCCCATATTTCGTGTTCTATCCTGTCTTGAATGTTTGTTTTCACCTCGTCCAAAACTGTTGTAACATATCACCTCACCCAAATGCAGGTATATAAATGAAAAGCCGTTTGATTTATAGCATAGTAAGAAATCTGTTTAGTGTTTGCAGGTTATAGCTGTTTGTGTGTAAACTAAAGTCTTTGAAAATGTAATAAGTTATTACAAAACGCATTCAAGTGTCGCATCAGACTAGAAATAAAAATGAATTTTGGAGAATTGATTTTTCAATTACCACTGACAGTAAAAAGAAACATAAGAAATATTGAAAAAATTCGTGTTAGAATTATTAATCTTACTTTTTCGGTCATATTTAATAATATGTCTACATATATATGAGGGAGTGGGTTAGAAATTTAATATTACTCCTGGCCATTACCCCTTTAGGATGTATGGACGACCTGAGGATCTCCGGGCGGAGGATACCACTACCGCCAGCGGTCAACAGCACAGCCTGGGGTGAGGCCAGAGTGTTCCAGGGCGTCGAGCAAGGGTGTGGTGGTCCTCCAGCTTGTGCTAACGTCTCCTGCAGGCCCCCGCTCACCTGCGTCGACACCTGGAGGTCCTACCATTGCGGGTCTGTACACAACAATTCTCTGGTGTCCATTGCAGTCAGTACTAAACTTTCTCAATAACATACTTTTTTGTTGTTCTCTTAAATTGTTCTTTTCTTTAATTGTTGTTCTCGTAAAACGTGTTTTATATATTCTTGTTGTCCTTCATTGTAATTACCCGGAATAACAGATTGCTGCTCTGGACGCATATCTTTATAATTAGATACCAAATGTTACACAAATTATTGTACTATTCTAAATCTCGTGGAAGTTGGCAGCCTTATACAATTTTTGTCCTTCCACTGTCCACTCTTAACCCGGAATAATTATTATTAAATTAATATGTAATCTTTCTTTGAGGTCTTAAATGTCGATTTAATGAACGGCCTCTGAGGTGTTTTACACTTAAAATATGGATGTATAATTACTAACATATTTCCTTATTTAGATATGAAGTTAAAAGCTGGCAGTGACAGGTGTGGTAGTCATAGGTGTGGTGAGAGGCTGGTAGTGACAGGTATGGATATCACAGGTTTGGTGAGGGGCTGGTAGTGACAGGTGTGGTAAGGGGCTGGTTGTGACAGGTGTGGTCATCACAGATGTGGTGAGGGGCTGGTTGTGACAGGTGTGGTGAGGGGGATGGTGGTGACAGGTGTGGTCATCACAGGTGTGACGAGGGGCTGGTAGTGACAGGTGTGGTGAGGGGCTGGTAATGACAGGGGACAGGTGTGGTCATCACAGAAGTGGTGAGGGGCTGGTAGTGACAGGTGTGGTGAGATGCTGGTAGTGACAGGTGTGGTAAGGGGCTGGTAGTGACAGGTGTGGTCATCACAGGAGTGGTGAGGGGCTGGTAGTGACAGGTGTGGTGAGGGGCTGATAGTGACAGGTGTGGTGAGAGGCTGGAAGTGACAGGTGTGGTAAGGGGCTGGTAGTGACAGGTGTGTCATCACAGGAGTGGTGAGGGGCTGGTAGTGACAGGTGTGGTGAGGGCTGATAGTGACAAGTGTGGTGAGGGGCTGGTAGTGACAGGTGTGGTGAGGGGCTGGTATGACAGGTGTGGTGAGGGGCTGATAGTGACAAGTGTGGTGAGGGGCTGGTAGTGACAGGTGTGGTGAGGGGCTGATAGTGACAGGTGTGGTGAGGGGCTGATAGTGACAGGTGTGGTGAGGGCTGGTAGTGACAGGTGTGGTGAGGGGCTGGTAGTGACAGGTGTGGTGAGGGGCTGATAGTGACAGGTGTGGTGAGGGCTGATAGTGACAGGTGTGGTCATCACAAGTGTGGTGAGGGCTGATAGTGGCAGGTGTGGTGAGGGGCTGATAGTGACAGGTGTGGTCATCACAGGTGTGGTGAGGGCCGGGCGCTGAGCAGTAGTGAGGAGACGTGTGAGGACGAGGACGAGTGTGTGTGGCGTCCTTGTCTTAACGGAGGCACCTGCTTCAACACCCAGCCAGGTGAGCCGACCTTGTCTTAACGGAGGCACCTGCTTCAACACCCAGCCAGTAAGCCGACCTTGTCTTAACGGAGGCACCTGCTTCAACACCCAGCCAGGTGAGCCGACCTTGTCTTAACGGAGGCACCTGCTTCAACACCCAGCCAGGTGAGCCGACCTTGTCTTAACGGAGGCACCTGCTTCAACACCCAGCCAGGTGAGCCGACCTTGTCTTAACGGAGGCACCTGCTTCAACACCCAGCCAGGTGAGGCGACCTTGTGGGCCCCGTCCCTTGTGGGCCCCTCCCTTGTGGGCCCCTCCCTTGTGGCCCCGTCCCTTGTGGCCCCGTCCCTTGTGGCCCCGTCCCTTGTGGCCCCGTCCCTTGTGGCCCCGTCCCTTGTGGCGCCGTCCCTTGTGGGCCCCTCCATGTGTCCTCGTTCCTTGTGGGCCCCGTCCCTTGTGGGCCCCTCCCTTGTGGCCCCATCCCTTGTGGGCCCCGTCCCTTGTGGGCCCCTTCCTTGTGGGCCCCTCCCTTGTGGGACCCTCCCTTGTGGGCTCCTCCCTTGTGGGACCCTCCCTTGTGTCCTCGTCCCTTGTGGGCCCCGTCCCTTGTGGGTCCCTCCCTTGTGTCCTCGTCCCTTGTGGCCCCGTCCCTTGTGGGCCCTCCCTTGTGGCCCCGTCCCTTGTGGGCCCCGTCCCTTGTGGGTCCCTCCCTTGTGTCCTCGTCCCTTGTGGCCCCGTCCCTTGTGGGCCCCTCCCTTGTGGCCCCGTCCCTGTGGGCCCCGTCCCTTGTGGGTCCCTCCCTTGCGTCCTCGTCCCTTGTGGGCCCTCCCTTGTGGGCCCTCCCTCGGGCCCTCATTGTGGGCCCCGTCCGTTGTGGGCCCCTCCCTTGTGGGCCCCTCCCTCGTGGGCCCTCCCTCGTGGGCCCTCCCTTGTGGGCCCCTCCCATGTGGGGACCCTCCCATGTGGGACCCGTCCCTTGTGAGCCCCTCCATCATGGGCCCCTTCCTTTTGGGGCCCCCTCTCGTGTGGGCCCCTTGTGAGCCTCCCCTCTTTGAGGGCCTCTCATGTGGGACCCTGTCCCTTGTGGGCCCCTTCCTTGTGAGCGCCTTCCTTATGTGACCCCTCCCCTGTACTCACCTAATTGTGCTGTGGGGGTTGAGCTCTGGCTCTTTGGTCCCGCCTCTCAACTGTCAATCAACTGGTGTACAGATTCCTGACCTACTGGGCTCTATCATATCTACATTTGAAACTGTGTATGGAGTCAGCCTCCACCACATTACTTCCTAATGCATTCCATTTATTAACTACTCTGACACTGAAAAATTCTTTCTAACGTCTCTGTGGCTCATGTGGGTACTACGTTTCCACCTGTGTCCGATCCTGTGTCCCCGTCCCTTGTGGGCCCCTTCCTTGTTGCCCCTCTCCTATGGTCCCCGTCCTTGTGGGCCCTTCCCTGTGGTCCCCGTCCCTTGTGGGCCCTTCCCTGTGGTCCCCGTCCCTGTGGGCCCTCCCATGTCGGGCCCTTCCTTGTGAGCCCTCCCATGTGGGCCTCCTCCCTTGTGGGCCTCTCCCTTGTGGGCCCCTCCCTTGTGGGACCCTTCCTTGTACTCACATAATTGTACTTACCTAATTGTGCATGCGGGGTTTGAGCTCTGGCTCTTTGGTTCCGCCTCTCAACCGTCAATCAACAGGTGTACAGGTTCCTGAGCCTATTGGGCTCTATCATATCTACACTTGAATCTGTGTATGGATCAGCCTCCACCACATCACTTCCTAATGCATTCCATTTATTAACCACTCTGACAATACAAAAAGCTCTTTCTAATATCTCTGTGACTCATTTGGGCACTCAGTTTCCACCTGTGTCCCCTTGTGCGTGTGCCCCTTGTGTTAAATAGCCTGTCTTTATCTACCCTATCAATTCCCTTGAGAAACTTTAATATGGTGATTATGGCCCCCCAACTCTTCTGTCTTCCAGCGAAGTGAGGTTTACTTCCCGTAGCCTCTTCTCATAACTCATACCTCTCAGCTCGGGTACTAGTCTGGTGGCAAACCTTTCAATCTTTCCAGTTTAGTCTTATCCTTGACTAGATATGGACTCCATGCTGGGGCTGCATACTCCAGGTTGGCCTGACATATGTGGTATACAAAGTTCTGAATGATTCCTTACACAAGTTTCTGAATGCCGTTCTTATGTTGGCCAGCCTGGCATATGCCGCTGATATCCTCTTGATATGGGCTGCAGGGGACAGGTCTGGCGTGATGTCAACCCCAAGTCTTTTTCTCTCTCTGACTCATGAAGAATTTCCTCTCCCAGATGATACCTTGTATCTGGCCTCCTGCTCCCTACGCCTATCTTCATTACATTACATTTGCTTGGGTTAAACTCTAACAACCATTTGTTCGACCATTCCTTCAGCTTGTCTAGTTCTTCTTGAAGTCTCAAGCAGTCCTCTCTGTCTTAATCCTTCTCATAATTTTGGCATCGTCAGCAAACATTGAGAGAAATGAATCTATACCCTGGGAGATCATTTACATATATCAGAAACAAGATAGGACCGAGTACAGAGCCCTGTGGGACTCCACTGGTGACTTCACGCCAATCTAAGGTCTCACCCCTCACCGTAACTCTCTGCTTCCTATTGCTTAGGTACTCCCTTATCCACTGGAGCACCTTACCAGCTACACCTGCCTGTCTATCCAGCTTATGTACCAGCCTCTTATGCGGTACTGTGTCAAAGGCTTTCGGACAATCCAAGAAAATGCAGTCCGCCCAGCCATCTCTTTCTTGCTCAATCTTTGTCACCTGGTCGTAGAATTCTATAAAGCCAGTAAGGCAAAATTTACCCTTCCTGAACCCATGTTGGCGATGTGTCACGAAGTACCTTCTCTCCAGATGTGCTACTCGTTTTTTTCTCACGATCTTCTCCATCACCTTGCATGGTATACAAGTCAAGGACACTGGCCTGTAGTCCAGTGCCTCTTGCCTGTCGCCCGTTTTGTATATTGGGACCACATTCGCCTTCTTCCATATTTCTGGTAGGTCTCCCGAAGTTGTGGGGCCCTTCCCTTGTGGATCCCTTCCCTTGTAGGGCCCTCCCTTATGGGGCCCCTCCCTTATGGGACCCCCTCCCCTGTGGTCCCCTTCCCTTGTGAGCCCCTTCCTTGTGGGCCACTCCCTTGTGGGGCCCTCCCCTGTGGTCTCCGTCCCTTGTGGGGCCCGTCCCTTGTGGGCCCCTCCCTTGTGGGTCCCTCCCTTGTGGGGCCCGTCCCTTGTGGGCCCCTCCCTTGTGGGTCCCTCCCTTGTGGGGCCCGTCCCTTGTGGGCCCCTCCCTTGTGGGGCCCTCCCTTGTGGGCCCCTCCCTTGTGGGGCCTGTCCCTTGTGGGCCCCTCCCTTGTGGGCCCGTCCCTTGTTACTCCGTTCTATGTGGGCCCCTCCTCTGTTGGGCCCTCCCTTGTGGGGCACATCCCTTGTGGGGCCCTCCCTTGTGGGGTCCTCCCTCATGGGTCCCTCCCTTGTGGGGTCCTCCCTCATGGGTCCCTCCCTCGTGAGCCCCGCCCTTGTGCGGCCCTTCCTTGTAAGGGCCCTTCCTTGTTAGGCCCTACCTTTTGGGCCCCTCTCATATGGGCCCCCTCCCTTGTGGGCCTATACACCTGATTTGGACTGCCTATTCATCCACCTGACGGATTGCATATCCCTCTAACTTGGACTCATCCCATCTCTCCTCGAATGCCTATTCATCCACCTGATTTGCATTGCCTACTCTTCCAAATAACTTGGACTGTCTCCTCATCTTATTCATCTTCTATAATTGACTTGTAATTTGCCACTACTTCCTATGTTTCTAATGGTCATGAGATAAATTCTGTTCCACCTAATAATGAGACGTGAAGATTTCTCTTCTTTCTTTTAAGTTACGCTCGTCTAATGGTATTCCGTTCTCTGTGAAGGCTTCATGTGTGCGTGTCCGGCGGGGTTCAGCGGACAACACTGTCACCTGCCGGACGTGGGGGAGACTTCACTAAATCTGCCGCTCGGGATCCTGGTGACCATTGTCGTCTGGTGCACATTACTCCTGCGTGAGTATATCTACCTGTTAAGTTCACTCTGTATATGCTGCTTTGGTGATGTGTAGCAATCCACGTCTTTAACAATGTGTAACAATTGTTTTTTATTGAGTAGTTTATTTTGTAATTGCCTATGCCTCCAAATTATAGAAAATTGCTATTATTTCTTAAACGTTGCTTTAGTGACTGCTGGACGATTTAAGTTCGTCTGGGACGTCATCGGAAGCTTCAAAAGGGTCACGTTTCTGATTGATCTCCAAAGAGGTTTTACCAAGTTTATCCTCTGTCTGCATTTGAGAGAGCAGGGACACCATAGCGCACTACCACAGACGAGACTGTCCATACGAGATAAAGTTCTCTGTGCGGAAGAACAAAGTCTGGTGGGAGGATCTCCAGAAGATACTAATCCCACCACTGCACTTAAAATTTGGGCTTATGAAACAAGTTGTCACAGCGCTACATAGGGAGTAAGAAGCCTTCGAGTTCCTGCAAGATTTCTTTCTAAAAAGTCTTAGGCAAAGGTCAAAGACGGTGTCTTCATCAGACCAACAGATAAAAATGATCGTAGAGTACAAGAAATTCCCCAAAGAAGGCCACTAAGAAAGAGATGTGTCTTGAGTAATTTTTTCATCAAATCCCAGGGCATGTTCTTGTGGCGCTGAGCCTACAAGTGTGAGAAAGCTTGAATGGTTCCAAAGCCAACAAATGACCAGGAACTATGACCAGACCAGGATAATCTGCGTTTCCAGGGCTCATCCCACTCAGTCATTCCAGCGGAATATAAGTGATAAATACACACAACTAAAATTTCTGTTTTATATTATTTTAAAAATTAATATAAACCACAGAAATATTTTAACTATTTTTTTAATTCGTATCCCGATAAAATAAGCTACTGTATATGATAAAACTTCTCATAATGCAATATTCATCATTATACAGCTGATATTTTACTGATATGTAGATAGTAGTCTACATCATTAGAGTACTGTCAGTGTAGGCCACATCATTAGACTACTGTCAGTGTAGGCCACATCATTAGACTACTGTCAGTGTAGGCCACATCATTAGACTACTGTTAGTGTAGGCCACACATTAGACTACTGTCAGTGTATCTTCTTATCTTGAGATGATTTCGGACTTTTAGTGTCCCCGCGGCCCGGTCCTCGACCAGGCCTCCACCCCCAGGAAGCAGCCCGTGACAGCTGACTAACACCCAGGTATCTATTTTACTGCTAGGTAACAGGGGCATAGGGTGAAAGAAACTCTGCCCATTGTTTCTCGCCGGCGCCCGGGATCGAACCCGGGACCAAAGGATCACAAGTCCAGTCTGCTGTCAGCTCGGCCGACCGGCTCCTTCATTAGTGTAGGCCACGTCATTAGACTACTGTCAGTGTAGGCCACATCATTATATTACTGTTAGTGTAGGCCACATATTAGACTACTGTCAGCGTAGGCCACATCATTATATTACTGTTAGTGTAGGCCACATATTTGACTACTGTCAGTGTAGGCCACATCATTATATTACTGTTAGTGTAGGTCACATATTTGACTGCTCCCAGTGTAGGCCACATCATTATATTACTGTTAGTGTAGGCCACATATTAGACTACTGTCAGTGTAGGCCACATCATTATATTACTGTTAGTGTAGGCCACATATTTGACTGCTCCCAGTGTAGGCCACATCATTATATTACTGTTAGTGTAGGCCACATATTTGACTGCTCCCAGTGTAGGCCACATCATTAGACTACTGTCAGTGTAGGTCACATCATTAGACTGTCAGTGTAAGCCACACCTTTAGACTACTGTCAGTGTAGGCCACATCACAAGACTGTCAGTGTAGGTCACATCACTAGACTACTAAACCTTGAGCTTATCACGTGTTCCTCCCAAAACAGTGCTGATTTGCGCCTTTCTGCTGCATCAGCACCACCGCCGGTCGGCGCTGCGCAGAGGCGCCGCCGACAACAAGGAAGACGCCGTCAGTTATAAGCAACAGGTTTCCCCGCCCTGCAACCACACGCCCAACCTGCTGGAGCTGCAGCTGATGACGCCACCCAAAGCCAACGGCCAGCCACCCTGGACCAAGAACCCCAACATAGCAGGTATGTGGCCCTCCCCCCTACCAGCCTGGACCAAGAACCCCAACATAGCAGGTATGTGGTCGTCCCTCTAACTGCCTGGACCAGGAATATTAACCTACCAGGTCAGTTGCCTCTTGAGTTGCATTAAGCACTTGATCAAAGCCAGCGAATGGCTTCATCCCGGTAGGCATCAGAGAAGCTCTTCAGTACCATTCACAAGTGATTAAATATCTTTTATAGTTTCAACTTTCATATGATATGCGGATCTATGTGCATAAATAGCTTGCACTTGGAGAGAACTGTATTTGAATTTTCATCTCGTCAGCTTATGTAAGATTTTTTATGAGAATTTGTTTATTTCATTCAATAATATTGTGCAGGCGTAGATGTGCTGCAAGTGGACGCCGCCTCTGAGACCAGCAGCATGGAGGACCAGCGACGGAGCGGGTCCTTAGTGCCTGCTTCGGACCTCGAGCGTGGAGGCAAGGAATCCGGAGGGACAACGTTGGAGAAGGGGAAGCAGAACGACGTCGGAGGCAAGAGAGATACCGGCAGCATCCCTCCCGCAGGGGACGACCTGAGGAATTATGCTTACGAAGGCGATGGCTCATCTCCCGGATCACTGTCTTCCTGTGAGTTTGAACTGTTGTGTGTGGAAGATACATGATTTTGTTTTACATGTTTTAAGACCAGAGAAGTGTTTGCTGCACTCATATACAGGAGTACCTAAGCAACAGGAGACAAAGAGTCAGTGTCAGGGGTGAGGTCTCAGATTGGCGAGACGTTACAAGTGGAGTCCAGCAGGGGTCAGTCCTTCGACCTATACTGTTTCTGATATATGTAAATGATCTCCCAGAGGGTATAGAATCGTTTCTCTCAATGTTTGCCGATGATGCAAAAATTATGAGGAGGATTGAAACTGAGGACGATAGTAGGAGGCTACAAGACGACCTAGACAGACTGAGTGAATGGTCCAACAAATGGCTGTTGAAGTTCAACCCGAGTAAATGCAAAGTAATGAAACTAGGCAGTGGAAACAGGAGGCCAGACACAGGATACAGAATAGGAGATGAAGTACTTAATGAAACGGACAGAGAGAAAGATCTAGGAGTTGATATCACACCAAACCTGTCTCCTGAAGCCCACATAAAAAGGATAACATCTGCGGCATATGCGAGGCTGGCTAACATCAGAACAGCGTTCAGGAACCTGTGTAAGGAATCATTCAGAATCTTGTACACCACATATGTAAGACCAATCCTGGAGTATGCAGCCCCAGCATGGAGCCCGTACCTTGTCAAGCACAAGACGAAGCTGGAAAAAGTCCAAAGGTATGCCACTAGACTAGTCCCAGAACTAAGAGGCATGAGTTACGAGGAAAGGCTGCGGGAAATGCACCTTACGACACTGGAAGACAGAAGAGTAAGGGGAGATATGATCACAACCTACAAAATCCTCAGAGGAATCGACCGGGTAGACAAGGACAAACTATTCAACACTGGGGGGACGCGAACAAGGGGACACAGGTGGAAACTGAGTACCCACATGAGCCACAGAGACGTTAGAAGGAACTTTTTCAGTGTCAGAGTAGTTAATGGATGGAATGCTTTAGGCAGTGATGTGGTGGAGGCTGACTCCATACACAGTTTCAAGTGTAGATATGATAGAGCCCAGTAGGCTCGGGAATCTGTACACCGGTTGATTGACAGTTGAGAGGCGGGACCAAAGAGCCAAAGCTCAACCCCCGCAAGCACAAATAGGTGAGTACAAATAGGTGAGTATACACACACACACACACACACACACACACACACACACACACACACACACACACACACACACACACACACACACACACACACACACACACACACACACACACACGGATGACGCAAAATTAATAATGAGAAGAGTTGTGACAGACGAGGATTGTAGGATCCTCCAAGAGGACTTAAACAGGTTGCAGAGATGGTCAGGGAAATGGCTACTGGAGTTTAACACCAGTAAATGTAAAGTTATGGAAATGGGATCAGGGGATAGGAGACCAAAGGGACAGTACACAATGAAGGGGAACAGCCTACCTGTAACGATTCGAGAAGGAGATCTGGGAGTGGATGTGACACCTAATCTAACTCCTGAGGCACATATAAATAGGATAACGACAGCAGCGTACTCTACACTGGCGAAAATTAGAACTTCATTCAGAAACCTAAATGAGGAGGCTTTCAGAGCGCTTTACACTGCCTACGTGAGACCCGTCTTAGAGTATGCCACGCCATCATGGAGCCCCCACCTGAAGAAACACATAAGGAAACTGGAGAAGGTTCAGAGGTTTGCGACGAGGCTTGTCCCAAAGTTACGAGGGATGGGATATGAAGAGCGTCTGAAGGAACTGAACCTTACGACACTAGAGAAAAGAAGGGAGAGAGGAGATATGATAGGGACATATAAAATACTCAGGGGAATTGACAAAGTGGAAATAGATGAAATGTTCACACGTAATAATAACAGAACGAGGGGACATGGGTGGAAACTGGAAACTCAGATGAGTCACAGAGATGTTAGGAAGTTTTCATTTAGCGTGAGAGTAGTGGAAAAATGGAATGCACTTGGGGAACAGGTTGTGGAAGCAAATACTATTCATACTTTTAAGACTAGGTATGATAGGGAAATAGGACAGGAGTCATTGCTGTAAACAACCGATGGCTGGAAAGGCGGGATCCAAGAGTCAATGCTCGATCCTGCAAGCACAAATAGGTGAGTACAAATAGGTGAGTACACACACATATCAGGAACCTGTACATTAGTTGATTGAGAGTTGAGAGGCGGGACCAAAGAGTCAGAGCTCAACCCCCGCAAGCACAATTAGGTAAGTGCAATTAAGCAATTAGGTAACTAAACACACACACACATCAGGAACCTGTACATTAATCAGGAAGAGCAGGGTAGAATGGAAAGAAGAAATAACTAGGCTTACAAATGAATTTGGTAGAAATAAGGGAAGTATGGCAGGGGGACGGGGAGTAATGGGGGGATGGAGTAGCGAGTGTGAGAGGGGTGGGGGTCAGCCAGGGGAAGGCGACCAGCATGACCCTGCACTGAGAAAGAGGTTATCTTGTGATGATTTCGGGGCTTTAGTGTCCCCGCGGCCCGGTCCTAGACCAGGCCTCTACTCCCTAGGAAGCAGTCCGTGATAGCTGACTAACACCCAGGTACCTATTTTACTGCTAGGCAACAGGGGCATAGGGTGAAAGAAACTCTGTCCATTGTTTCTCGCCGGCGCCCGGGATCGATCCCGGGACCACAGGATCACAAGTCCAGTGTGCTGTCCGCTCGGCCGAACGGCTCCCTAGTCAATCATAATCCATGCATTACTAGAAGCCAAGGCACCATCGAGGCAGGAAAGGATGGAGATTGAAGATTTGGAGCTACAGGGGATCTTGAGAGATATCTGAGCCGAGATGGCAGGGAATGAGGTGCAAGTCCACTGCCTATTGAGCCTTATAACTGTGACAAGAAACGATCTGTCCTGGTACAGTTCACTATCAAAGAGGCAGTGGATTACATAATGCATCACAAACACTTACTCAGAGGTAGCCAAAACTACTACAACATGAATAGTGACAGATACATGACAAAAGAGGAACAGAAAGCCCACAGGGCGAGCAAACCTTCACGATACAACTCTTCCCATTTGAGCGTAGTTACCCACCGCAGTGCTAACCCATCCCGTGCTCCACCCTGTGCTAAACACCTCTCACCTGCTTCCCAGGTCATTTCCTCCCCAAATCAGCCCTCCCAGCCCCTGCTTATCTCCCCAACACCTCCCCTGACCCCATTGCATTCAAATCCATATACTTCATCCCACATTCCAAGGACCCCCTCATACCCTCAACCCCCAAAACTCGCCCAGGCCTCATCCCCTCAACCCCCAAAACCCGCCAAGCCCTTATCCCCTCATCCTCCAACCCGTCCTCGCAAATTCGTATAGTCAATATTGACTTATTAGTTACCTGCATAGGTGACATACTAAACATAATAGTTTCCCTTAAAAATCTTCATAGAAAACACCGACCTTACCTAACCTACTTAGTATGTTAAAATAAGCATCTTATAGCTTCGTAATTACAATTGTTACTTACCCTATTATAGGTATAGGTTAGGTAATAATTGTAATTACGAAGCAATAAGATGCTTATCTTGACATACTAAGTAGGTTAGGTAAGGTCGGTGTTTTCTATGAAGATTTTCAAGGGAAACTATTATGTTTAGTATGTCACCTATGCAGATAACTAATAAGTCAATATTGACTATACGAATTTGCGAGGACGGGTTGCATCCTCCAAAACCCGCCTAGCCCTCACCCCTCCTCATCCCCTCTCCTTCCATGTGACCCCCTATCCTTGTGAGGGGGGGCACATGGACCCCCGTTGGGGATGGGGGGACCCTTCCATCTCTTCCTTCATTTCCCTCTTCCTTCCCTCTTTCTGCCCAATGCCACACTTACCCCTGAGTCCCCCTGACTAATACAACCTCCCTCCCACTCTCACTATCCATTTTCCATCCGCTCCTCTTCCCCCCACCCCCTCTATCCTTCCCCCCCCCCAACCTCTCAATCTCTATCTGACTCTCACCCAGGAAACAATTTTAGGTTGCCACAACGTATCTGGAAAGTGTTGGAAAGTATTGGCAACGTTTGTTTTCACGCATCAGATGCGTAATTTTGTGTGGATGTAAATAAGTTTCTAAAACGTATTGCGCGAAACGTTGGCTAAAAAAATTTGAAACCTTGTGGCAACCTTAAATGTTTCATAATCGTAGTTTTTTATTGC
>WNGS01167372.1:23419062-23469439 GCA_020271785.1 Procambarus virginalis | reverse complement strand
TATATATATATATATATATATATGTATATTGTGACGATAATCTCTTTCAAGAGAGATTGAGCTGCTCTTCCCTTCAGTAGTCACGTTAATGCACAGCCGTGGCCCGCGCGGTAAAGGTACCTGCGGTGGTGGTGACGGCGGCAGCAGAGATGAGACCGACAACGGAGGCGGTGGCAGCGACGTCGTCAGTCAACTCAGGGATGACAGCGGTGTTAGTGACGCAGAAACATTAACTGGAAGAGGAAGTCGATCTGCATCACCATATTTTAAAATGATTCATGACCTTAACGAACGCGCTGCAATAATGAAAAAGATAATATTCTGAGTGACAGTAATTATGCCATACGACTTACAGAGAACATTCACTCGCGGACCATCCCGAGTTGCACAGTGATCAAGAAACTGATGATGTCACCAGATGTTCCTGACGACACCAAACGCCAGGTTGGGTGGCTCTTTACGTCGTAGAGTCACTTATTGACACATTGTGTAAGTGGGACGAGGACAACAGTGGGACCACCAGTCCCACGGAGGAACAACACCAAGACGATGGCTGCTGTTGACACAAGGACCATTAAGTTTCTAAGTTGGAACATTCGTAGCATCAACAAAAGACTGAATGATCTAATTGCACATGTTACCAGTAACAACATAGATATAATTGCTCTACAGGAACCCTACACGTCCAACATGATAAACAAAACCCCACCAAAGATCAGAGGGTATGCATCCTATAATAACAGTAACGCCACAGGCCTATTAACATACATCAGAAGTGATTTACCGCACATTCTTGTGAGCACGTCACACAATGTACACACACAGTTCCATCACTTTCATGTACAAACTGCAGCAGGCCACTTCTCATTCCTCAACGTATATGCCAGAAGCCAGAAACTCAATGTAGCATTGTTCCCAGATCTAGACAATCATGGGACAATATACATGGGAGATTTTAATGCTAGACATATTACGCTGGGAGACAGTACTAACAACGATAATGGATGCAAATTTATCAAATATGTTTATGACAACAGATTAACCGTGTATACTACGGATACCCAAACTCATTTATTGGGCGGCAGACTTGATTATGTAATGGGTAGAAACCTTGTGCAAGATAGGATGGAATGTTCGTTGGTAAATCACTTGGTTAGTGATCACTATGCAGTCTCTGCTTCCTATGAGGTACAGTGTGATGTACCTAATAGACATCAGAGACGGAAAATGAATATTCCATATGGTTTGCATGACCACTTTATTATTTGTATGTCAAACTGGTATCAAGATTACACAATAACGAATGTAGAAGCCTTCTCCAGAGATCTCGTTGATACGATTACTACCTACTACGACACATGGGTGTGTTGGGGAACAAGTCGTAAGCCTAGCAGAAGTGGGCAACACCTGCCACCACCCAAGTGGGTCCTTGACCCCGTATTTGTTAAAGAACATGAACGAGTAAAGCAACTTGGAGATACATATAAACGAACCAAAGCACAAGGTGACTTGCATGCATTTCTAGTTGCAAATAGAGAGGTGAGAGACATGAGCAACGTTATACGTAATAAACATTGGGAAGAGTTCCTACAAAGTATAAATGAGCAAAACAACACTTGTTGAAGTTTGGGAAAAGATACGAAAAATCTCTAGAAGCAACCCAACCAAACCACTGCACCACAGCCCACTAGAACAAGCAAACATTCTCCTTGATCAATGGGCACTAACATCAAGCTACGACTCACTTCCAATTAACATACAGCATAAACTTAATGACACACGCCCCAACAGACAACGAACCATCAATCTTGCCTGTACAGCTATCGACGTGTCGGACCTTAATGATGTAACTGAATGGGAATTAAATCATGCACTAAAGATGGGAAAATCAACTGCTCCTGGAGAGGACGGTATTACTTACAGTTTACTGAGATTAGTCTCACAAGTACCAGGTAATCCACTATTAGTGTTGTACAGAATGAGTTTACGTGAAGGAGTATTACCTGATGCTTGGACAAAGAGTGTCATTGTTCCCATCCCCAAACCACACTCAGATAATTATAGACCCATATCTCTAACATCGTGTGTCTGTAAAGTGCTTGAACGTATTGTTCTTAACAGACTCATGTATCGTATACAGGGGCACCTGTCACCTCAACTGTTTGGATTTATGCCTGGGCTCAGTACACAACACTGTTTTGCTGAATACTTCGCACATATTGAAGCTTCCCCTCAAACAGTCTTCATCGACCTAGCAGCAGCTTTTGATACAGCAAACAGGGAAATCATACTGGAACAGCTTGCCGAGCTGGGAATACAAGGAAAATTACTGAAATGGATAAAGGGCTATTTGTCTAATCGAACAGCATATGTTTTGTTTAATGGTGTTAAAAGCACAGAGAGCAAACACTTTGAACTGGGAACTCCACAAGGAGGGGTCCTCAGCCCCTGTTGTTCAACGTTCTGATGCATAAACTTATTAAAGATCTTCCAACTAATAATGAAGACACTGTCATTTGTTATGCTGATGATATATGTTTACAGGCTGCCTCCGAGCCTAGAATGCAAGTTCTGCTCGATGCTTTTGCTACTAGAGCTGAGGAATGTGGCCTCCTTATCTCTGTACAGAAAACTCGTGCCCTCATTCCATGTGGTATTCCACCAGCCAATTATCATATAGATGGGCGAGCACTTGAGAACTGCGAGTCTTACAGATACCTTGGTGTCCCCATTAACGACCCTGGGTACCTTTCTTCTCTCAAGAGGAGACTGTGGGAGAGATTAAAGCCCTTGCGGGTCCTTGTTGGTGTCAATCATGGAATTAACGTGAGACTTGCTAGAATGTTTTATGTATCATTTATACGCTCTGTGATTGACTACAATGCTCTACATCTCACACTGTATACTGACAAAGAGCTGAAATCTCTTGAAACCTTGCAAAATGAAGCTATGCGTCTCATCCTTGGGGCTCCAAAGTCCACGAGAATAGTTAATATGAGAGCAGAGTTAAAATTACCTACCATAAGTGAGAGAATTTTGTCTATTAGCACAGTTTTCGGCGTGAAGGCATTGAGTAGATCTAGGCAACACATGAAGTTTCAAGCTAAACTTTCTAATATGCTGCACTCACCTGAGGTCTATAGAAGAAGAACGAAATCTGATTATGTATTTTGGTTCTACAAGGTAGCCAACTCCATCAAAATATTAAATATGTACCCAACTCAATTAATGATTAATCAACCAATTACTCCATGGGATAACTGGGATCTATCAGTTGATTTTGTAAATGCGCCCAAGAAAGATAGTGTGCACTCTACATTATTAAAACAGTTAACACTGAAAAGCATCACTGAAAGTACTCAGAGTATGGGTAACGATGTGTATCAGTGCTATACCGACGGCTCTGTAGAAGAAGGTGGACGATGTACCGGATGTGCATGTAATATATTTGAACAATCTTCTCTCGTACATACAGCAATGAAGCGCGTCAATGACTGGGCAAGTACAACTCAAACCGAACTTGCAGGCATATACCTTGCCACTGAATTTTTAAAAGACAAAGGCAGTGGACTTATATACTGTGACTCGCAGAGTGCACTCCTGGCATTGAACGCACATAGTAGTGACACCCAGAAAATAGTCAGTGATATTCGAATGAATGTTTTAGCTGCTAAAGAAAACAGATTTGAAATTAAATTCCTATGGATACCATCACATGTTGGCATCTCAAGGCATGACACTGTTGATATGCTTGCAAAGACAGCCTGTAGAAAACCAGTGGTAGAAATTGATATGGGTGTTTCATTAGCAGTGACAAAGAGAATACTTAAACAAATATCTAATGAAGATCTCACCGACCTAACAAATTCACAAAGACCTGAAAGTTGTAGCATTAAATATTATGATAGATATCGTGAGGAGACATTCACATATGGGACTAATAGAACAAGAACCCGGCAATGTGATGTTATAGTGGCCAGAATACGCCTGGGATATAGACGTATCTGGCAGCTTTCTCAAAACCCAAATGTCGAGTACACAATGTGTCAACTTTGTGAAAGAGAAAACATGCACTCTCTTGAACATTATATTGTAGAATGTCCCATATTGGCTGACTTTCGCCCCCCTGGGCTAAGGTATGCTGAACTGTGTAATTACTATATGAGTACTGGAACACTTGATGATATATTGGACTTGTACCCAAGATTGACCATGTAATGTATCAATTATACAATGTATGTTTGTGATATAACTATATAACCTGAGCTTGTAAAAGCACCTTAATCATCTTCAGTGATTAAGTGCTTAATTGCACACTAGTTTCTCTGTCAGCTATCTCACCCTGTCAGAGTAAAAGAGACAAATGTATGTGAATGCATGTGTGTGAATATATGCATGTATATATGTATATGTACGTATATATGTGTGTGTATGTATATGTATGTGTATAAAGTACTTATGGAAGCTGATCAGAATTGCATTTCACCTTTGTAAATGCACATTAATGACACTTCAAACACTTTATGTAAGGCATACGTAAATCTGTGTATCTATCTATCTATGTATTTCCGTATGTAGGTTAGCTTAGCATTTTAAAAGTACCGAACCACCTTCTGTGGTTGATTGTTCAATAAATCCTTAAACTATATGTTTAACTGATCTCTAACCCTGTCCATGGAGGACAGAAGAAAATGTATATATGCTGGTTAGCATTGTAAATGTGTGGCCACGTCTGTGGTAGAAAATAATAATAATAATAAAAAAAAAATGCTACATTCAAGATACGTTCAGCAGTAGCAAAACGTTTGTCAAGGCAGCCACACGCACCTGCATACCCCACCTGCACCCCCCTTATCTCCTCACCGGCTCAGTGCGACATTTCAACAAGCTGACTACCAGTCTTCACCTAACTGCATTCTGATTGGTTGATGTCGCCATCAGCACACCTGCACTCGCACCACGCACGCCATCTAGCCAAGTTTACGTCTAGGTCGCACCCAGAGATTCTCCTCAGAATATTCTAGTGCTCGTAGCTGTGAACACCTGATATACATTGTGTATCAAGTAGAGGTTCTTAGCTTGCACTAATATTCTCAGCACCACTTATATTAATCTTTGTCTTCTTGTTAACGTAACCAGTCACTTAATCATTTTTATGTTATATGTTTTTCACTTGTTATTTTTGCACTGTGCCTCGCCAAGGGATTGTCTTTATTTAAATTTGTTTTCTAGAGTAATTAAAATTTCATTGTTTATACTTTGTGTTTTGTGTGATTTCCCCTACCTTACCACAGACAATCAGGCAAGCAGTCTCTTTTTTTCTGTATTGTGACCAGGCATTGACATCTGCCATTGGAGGACTGCCGAACACCATACTCCAACACTTTATCGTCACATATACTTGGGGGCCTGTCCTAGGAGCTTCACTCAGGTACTGGTAATTTGTGGTAAGCGTACTTGGCTTTAATACACTTGCTTTCAATATTTTCAATAGTCAATTTTCTTATTCATTAGGTGCTGTGTGTATTGTGCATTCCGGGAGTAGCATATGGTGAGTGTGGGATAACTTTGGATTACGTGGTGACTGTAGGCCTCAGTCATACTCTTAATTGGTCGTCTCTCCCTCTGTGTTATTACCCATGTTTACCACCTTTTGTCCTTAGGATATTTCTCATATTTTCGGCAGATCATCATATTGGTACCCTGGTACTGTGGTCTGTCTCCGGGTCAATAGCACCTAATTTCTGCAATCCGACTCTAGGAGGATAAAGAGGGCCATAGTTCCTCTAGCACGGACTCTTATTGACGAGTTGGGACCTCGGCAATAGTTCTCGTCACCAGTTGACACTCGCACCCCTACTCGTCGGTCAGAAATGATGATATTTACTTAGGTAGGGAATTAGCTTTCTTTTTTCAGAGCACAAAGTTTGCTAATTCTGTATCATATTTCATTTCAGTGGGAAAAACTTGCTTTATGTCCTATAGAGACTCGGCAAGGTATGCCTACATTCTTGGACTACCTAATTCACTCTTGGAACAATTAAATGTTTCATTTGTTTTAGAAACTCAGTTTCACTAATTAGTAGGATTTTCTTGCCCTTATTCTCCCACAGTGAGTACCGGGTACAAGATTTCCTGCGATCTTGATTTATTAATCATTTACCATCTTGAATTAACATTAATTGTTAAAGATTCCACAGGATAGGTACCAGTTGCCACGTTGTCCTGTTTCTGACATTCACCATATCACAACAGTATAATCGTCGTACATTTATTTGCTAAATTTTCACCATGTTTCGTCTCCAAGCTTTCCGTTCAGATCCAGCAGGTGAAATGGGGAACTTAAGTCGTGCCAAAAGGACCGAATTACAAACTCTTGCACATGAGTATCAACTAGATGTTCCCCATGGAGCCAATAAGAATGAGATATATAACCTACTCTTAGATCACTTTTTAGATGAAGGGGTAATAGACTCTGACACTCACGAACATTACACTATTGCAGATAAACAAGATTTGGCCACTATGAAACTCAAACTCGAACTTGCCAAGATCGAGCGGGAGCAACAAAAGGAAGCAGCTGCAATCAAGGAACGAGAAGCCGCATTACTCAAGGAACAGCAGGAACGTGGGGCGGCCCTGGCAAAGGAAGCTTTCCAGCTCAAGGAACGTGAGTTGACCCTATTCAAAGAGCGTGAGCGAATACAGCTTGAAGCAAAGCAACGCCACCTGGAGATGCAACACGAGCATGACAAGAAACAAGCGGCTATGGCTATAGAATGTCGTCAACAAGAACTCACGTTGGAAACCACACACCAAGCTCAACGCCAACAAGCTGCAGCTAGTCTTCCTCCAAGTTTCAATGTCTCCCATGCAAGTAAGTTAATGCCACCGTTCGTAGAGTCAGAGATTGACGTCTTTTTTACAACCTTTGAGACCCTTGCTAATCAACTTAGCTGGCCTGCCGACCAATGGGCTACCCTTCTCAGAGTACATCTTACAGGTAGAGCAGCAGTCACACTCAGTACTTTGGCGTCTGAGAATGACTACCAGACCCTGAAGCAAGCAGTGTTGGACGCCTACCTTCTCTCCACCGAAAGCTACCGACGAAAATTCCGTGATTACATGAAGGCAAGTACCACCACCTTTCTAGAATTTGCCAACACCAAACGGAGATATTTTATGAAATGGCTGGAAGCAGCACATGTCTCTACCTTTGCAGAACTCGTCAACCTCATGCTAGTTGAAGAATTCTTGAGGCGTGTACCTTCTCCTGTCCGTTTATATTTAGCAGATAAAGAAGAGACCGACCTAGTGAAATGTGCGAAGTCGGCTGACACTTACAGCCTCATCCACCGGCTGACACCAGAACCACCTACCAGTAAGAAGTCTTGGTACAGTTACGAGAAAGTGAATACAGACCAAGCTACCTCGCAATTGTACTGTAAGTATTGTAGACTCTATGGACATACCATAGAAAAATGTGGTAAGTCTCAATACAAAGGTAATACTGAATCCACCAAACCCAAACAGACTCCTCCTAAGTCCGGTAAGCCTGTGATGAATGTTGGTGTTCATGTTAATGATCTTTCTCTCTTCAGTAAGCATATGTATCCTGGAACTGTCACTACCAACGGTTCAGATTCTGAGGGACGTTTTAAACTTAAGATCTTGAGGGACACAGCGGCTCTTCAATCAATAATCTTGAAATCAGCCGTGCCTAGTGTCGCCTATACCGGAGAAACTGTCTTCATCACTGACCTCACTGCTACTGCTCCTTATCCATGGTAGGTTGTTCGAACAACCTACCATGAACACCCAAATCACGGAACTATTTACCCTACCCACAATGAGAGTAAGGACAAGACCAGAACATAACGATGCCAACACAGAAGACAATGTTCTACATAACAGGCCAATTACACTGGATTAATCTTTGTATGTAGATGCCAGCTGCCTCGTATGGGCCAACAGGCCTTCTGCGGTTACCTATATTCCTATGTTCATATGTGTGACCCCACTTATATCCCCTTTGTATCCCCTTTTGTTTTCACATTTATTATCTTATCACCTGACCCAGTGCGGGTATAAAATCAAATCACATTGTAAAATTCATTCACTTGAGAATGAACCATGGAGGTTCGAAACGTTGTGCATATTGTATAAATATGTGTAATACATTCTATAGTAATTTACCTCTTTTCTTCACCCGGAAATTACGAAAATGAGTTTTGGAGAACTCCTATTTCAGCTAAGCCCTGATGCTAAGAAAATAGTTAGAGGGATAGAAGCCCTAAATCAGAAGTTAGTAAATACAGAATATGTGGTCATATTTAATGAGACATGTTTAAAAGAAAACCTGCTGCCAGTATACACCAATATATATATATATATATATATATATATATATATATATATATATATATATATATATATATATATGCGAACAAGCCTGAATGGTCTGTAGGCTTGTCCGGTTGTGATGGTCGAGTGGTTAAGGGATCTTGTACATCAGTTGCAGAGTGAT
This sequence comes from Procambarus virginalis, assembly GCA_020271785.1. NCBI lineage: Eukaryota > Metazoa > Arthropoda > Malacostraca > Decapoda > Cambaridae > Procambarus > Procambarus virginalis. The sequence continues at coordinate 23,460,912 of WNGS01167372.1, read as the reverse complement.
TCTGGCAGTATGGGTTCGAGTCACTTCTGGGGTGTGAGTTTTTCAGTTATATATATATATATATATATATATATTATATATATATATATATATATATATATATATATATATATATATATATATATATATATATATGCGGAAAATCCACAGAGAAAAATGAAAGGAGGTAACGTTTCGACTTTGTTAAAGCCTTTGTCAAACCAGACTGACAAGAGGAGAAGGGAAGTGGGAGGATATATAGGCCGACACCTGACCAACCCAACCCTAGGGAAAGAATTAACCAGAGACAGGTAAAGCTTAGCTTAGAATGGTCAAAGAGGATTAAGCAGTCAGAGAAAAAGGATGAAAGATTAAAGAAAAGCCTCATGAACATGCAATAAATGAATATATAAATATAAAATTATAATGAGACATTGTAAACCTCTCTAACAATTAGAGTTTTTTCTTAAACTGTTGTGCAATATTATAACTTAAAAATGGATCAAGTTTGTACATTCCAGTACTAACATTAAGAAGATTTGGACACTGACTGATTAGAGCAGACTCAATCAAATTCCGTTCCACGAAATCCCCACAATTGGTAATGCTTTTTGCACCATTCCAGTTAATATTGTGATCGCATAAATTCGTATGTAGATACAATGCATTAGACGTTTGGGCAGTTCTAATACTAAAAGCATGTTGTGACAACCGCAATTGTAAGGACTTTCCTGTTTGTCCAAGGTACACAGAATCACAATCATTGCAGGGAATTGAATACACACAACCTGTTGTATCAGGGGAGTTTTTTATTAAATTGGATTTTATCGTACTATTAGTGAACACCAAATTTATATTAAGTTTCTTAAAAATCAAAGACAATTTTTCAAGTCCACTCGCATAAGGTACAACCAATGAGTTAATAATTTCTGGTTTCGCCTTAGGGATGTGATTATAAAACGTACGCTTGGCTTGTTCAAACGAGAAATCCAAAAACCTCTTAGGATATTGTAAACTCTTCCCGATTTCATATATTATAGCAATCTCTTCATCAAAAAACTCAGGGCTGCACACCCTCAAAGCTCGTAGAAACATTCCTGAAAATACTGCCCGTTTAACTTTACTATGATGATTCGAATAAAAATGAACATACGACCCCACGTTGGTAGGTTTCCTATACACATTAAATTTGAACTTTCTAGTGACTCTATGAACCATAATGTCCAAAAACGGAAGCATACCATTCACCTCAGTCTCACAAGTGAATTTTATTGAAGGTACCAAAGAATTGAGTTCATTAAGAAAAACAATATGGTCTTTGTCACACGGCCATAAACACAAAATATCATCAACATACCTAAACCAAACTACATTAGCCGGGATAATACTGGATAAGATTTTTGTTTCGAAGAATTCCATATACAAATTACTTAAAACGGGGGAAAGAGGATTGCCCATCGCCATTCCAAATGTTTGTTTGAAAAATTTTCCATTAAAACTAAAATAATTATCTTTTATACACAATTTGATAAGTTCTAATACTTTATTGGTCTGCAAGCTCAAATTATATTTAGGCAATTCCTCACGTAGAAATTCTAACAGGTCATCAACGGGTACTTTAGTGAATAAAGAGGTCACATCGAAACTTATTAGTTTAAAATCAAAATTTAAATTCAGTGTGGATAGCTTATTAACTAAGTCCACATTGTTTGTCAAGTGTGAGTTGGAAATAGTACCAACTATAGGGGACAAAACCTTGACTAACCACTTAGAAAGTTTATAAGCCGCCGAACCAATTGAACTAATAATCGGCCTTGCCGGATTATTTGGCTTATGAGTTTTTATAAGACCATACATGTAAGGAAGAGAGGGGGATCGACTTGTTAGCCTAGATATCAACTCTTTATCACCTTTACACACAGTTTTAAGAGATTTGTTAAAATGTGCAATCACTTTTTCAGTAGGATCTCTATTAATCAATAGATAAGTATCCTTGTCTTCCAAGAGTAACTCCATTTTTCGGACATAGTCATCTTTATTCATAATAACTACTGCTATGACTATGTCATAGCATGTCCGAAAATGACTATGTCCGAAAAATGGAGTTACTCTTGGAAGACAAGGATACTTATCTATTGATTAATAGAGATCCTACTGAAAAAGTGATTGCACATTTTAACAAATCTCTTAAAACTGTGTGTAAAGGTGATAAAGAGTTGATATCTAGGCTAACAAGTCGATCCCCCTCTCTTCTTACATGTATGGTCTTATAAAAACTCATAAGCCAAATAATCCGGCAAGGCCGATTATTAGTTCAATTGGTTCAGCGGCTTATAAACTTTCTAAGTGGTTAGTCAAGGTTTTGTCCCCTATAGTTGGTACTATTTCCAACTCACACTTGACAAACAATGTGGACTTAGTTAATAAGCTATCCACACTGAATTTAAATTTTGATTTTAAACTAATAAGTTTCGATGTGACCTCTTTATTCACTAAAGTACCCGTTGATGACCTGTTAGAATTTCTACGTGAGGAATTGCCTAAATATAATTTGAGCTTGCAGACCAATAAAGTATTAGAACTTATCAAATTGTGTATAAAAGATAATTATTTTAGTTTTAATGGAAAATTTTTCAAACAAACATTTGGAATGGCGATGGGCAATCCTCTTTCCCCCGTTTTAAGTAATTTGTATATGGAATTCTTCGAAACAAAAATCTTATCCAGTATTATCCCGGCTAATGTAGTTTGGTTTAGGTATGTTGATGATATTTTGTGTTTATGGCCGTGTGACAAAGACCATATGTTTTTCTTAATGAACTCAATTCTTTGGTACCTTCAATAAAATTCACTTGTGAGACTGAGGTGAATGGTATGCTTCCGTTTTTGGACATTATGGTTCATAGAGTCACTAGAAAGTTCAAATTTAATGTGTATAGGAAACCTACCAACGTGGGGTCGTATGTTCATTTTTATTCGAATCATCATAGTAAAGTTAAACGGGCAGTATTTTCAGGAATGTTTCTACGAGCTTTGAGGGTGTGCAGCCCTGAGTTTTTTGATGAAGAGATTGCTATAATATATGAAATCGGGAAAGTTTACAATATCCTAAGAGTTTTTGGATTTCTCGTTTGAACAAGCCAAGCGTACGTTTTATAATCACATCCCTAAGGCGAAACCAGAAATTATTAACTCATTGGTTGTACCTTATGCGAGTGGACTTGAAAAATTGTCTTTGATTTTTAAGAAACTTAATATAAATTTGGTGTTCACTAATAGTACGATAAAATCCAATTTAATAAAAAACTCCCCTGATACAACAGGTTGCGTGTATTCAATTCCCTGCAATGATTGTGATTCTGTGTACCTTGGACAAACAGGAAAGTCCTTACAATTGCGGTTGTCACAACATGCTTATAGTATTAGAACTGCCCAAACGTCTAATGCATTGTATCTACATACGAATTTATGCGATCACAATATTAACTGGAATGGTGCAAAAAGCATTACCAATTGTGGGGATTTCGTGGAACGGAATTTGATTGAGTCTGCTCTAATCAGTCAGTGTCCAAATCTTCTTAATGTTAGTACTGGAATGTACAAACTTGATCCATTTTTAAGTTATAATATTGCACAACAGTTTAAGAAAAATCTCTAATTGTTAGAGAGGTTTACAATGTCTCATTATAATTTTATATTTATATATTCATTTATTGCATGTTCATGAGGCTTTTCTTTAATCTTTCATCCTTTTTCTCTGACCGCTTAATCCTCTTTGACCATTCTAAGCTAAGCTTTACCTGTCTCTGGTTAATTCTTTCCCTAGGGTTGGGTTGGTCAGGTGTCGGCCTATATATCCTCCCACTTCCCTTCTCCTCTTGTCAGTCTGGTTTGACAAAGGCTTTAACAAAGTCGAAACGTTACCTCCTTTCATTTTTCTCTGTGGATTTTCCGCATAAAATGATCAGTGTTTTGTGATCGTCAATTGCATAAATATATATATATATATTATATATATATATATATATATATATATATATATATATATATATATATATATATATATATATATATATATATATATATATATATATATATAATATATATAATATATATATATATATATATATATACATATACATATATAATATATATATATATATATATATATATATAATATATATATATATATATATTATATATATATATATATATATATAGGGGTACCACCTCTGGTGCAAGTGTAGGGACCCATAGCCTCGGAGAAGAAAATAAAGAGTACTCAGAGAAGACCTTGTGGATCCTCACTGAACACTTTGATATTTTCTTCTCCACCACCCCTATTCTTTTGGTATATATATATATATTATGATATATATATATATATATATATATATATATATATATATATATATATATATATATATATATATATATATTAATTTATTATTTATATACAAGAAGGTACATTGGGTTTGTGAGAATACATAGCATAGTATTTACATCTTGTAAAGCCACTATATAGTACGCGCAGCATTTCGGGCAGGTCCTTAATCTAACAGATAAATTTAAGTAGGTAAATTCTAGCAGAATTAATAAAATGATAACATACATTGCAAGAAAAAAAATGAGATGAGAGAGATTAGTAAGTATATTACAGCACATTGGAATATTAAAGCTCTGATTGATTACATTGACAGCTTGATTGGTAATTTAAACAAGATTAATAGGCACCATACAGCAGATTGATAGCACATATAAGAAGACAGCAATGATCACAATGGTAAAGGTGTTTTGATTTGGTACATAAAGATTGGGAGATTGGGTAACAATAGATACAGTGCAATTTTTAAAGGAACAAGGTAAAAAACTATGAAGATGAAATTAGGTACTTTTTAGTTTTGTTTTGGAATGACGCAAAAGTTGGACAGCTTTTCAATTCATTAGGGAGTGAGTTCCATAGACTAGGTCCCTTTATTTGCATAGATATTTATGTAGATTAAGTTTGACTCTGGGGATATCAAAGATATATTTATTTCTGGTGTGGTGATAATGGGTCCTATTACATCTGTCCAGGGAGAGTTTCAGAGCAGGATTTGCATTTAAGAACAGGTTTTGTAAATGTAGTTGATACAAGAGAATTTGTGTAGTGAGATTATGTTTAGGGGGGTTAAACAAGGGGGCTGAGTGTTGTCTGAAAGCAGAATTTGTTATTATTCTGATAGCCGATTTTTGCTGGGTGATGATGGACTTGAGGTGGTTTGCAGTGGCTAAACCCCATGCACAGATACCATAATTAAGATAGGGATAGATTAGTTCCTAATATAGAGAGATGAGAGCAGAGTTAGGTACATAATATCTGATTTTGGAGAGTATACCAACTGTTTTAGAGACCTTCTTAGTTATGTGTTGTATGTGGGTGCTGAAGTTGTGTCTCTTGTCTAGGAATAGGCCAAGAAACTTTCCATCATTTTTATTGTTAATGTTTACATTGTCTATCTGAAGCTTAATTGCATTTGTCGATTTGCTTCCAAATAAGATGTAGTAGGTCGTTTCGATGTTTGTTTAGTGTTAGTTTGTTGGTTGACATCCATAAGTGGACTTTTTTTTATTTCATTATTAACAACATTATTTAGTGTATGTGGGTTGGGGTTAGAGTATATGAGGGTAGTATCATAAGCAAACAATATAGGTTTCAGAATGTTAGAAACATTAGGGAGATCATTGGTGTATATAAGATATAGGAGAGGTCCCAAGATGCTGCCCTGTAGCACTCCAACGGTTATTGGTAGAGTGGGAGAGGTTATATTATTGATGGCTACACATTGGTGTCTATCACTAAGATAGGATTGGATATAGTCCAGTGCATGGCCTCGCATTTCATAATGATGGAGTTTATGTAAGAGGTAGTTGCTATTAACAGTATCAAAGGCCTTTCTCAGGTCAATGAAGAGTCCAATCGGAAACTCATTTTTGTCAAGGGCTGAGTAAATTATATCGAGGAGAATAATAATTGCATCGTTAGTACTCTTTTGGGAGCGGAAGCCAAACTGACAGGGGCTAAATATGTCGAATTTTTCGAGGTAGGAGTAGAGCTGTTTGTAGATAATTTTTTTCAAATATTTTTGATAGTATGGGTAGGTCTGATATTGATCTATAATTGTTTATGTCTGCCGGATTACCTCCTTTATGAACTGGCGTTACTCTTGCTTTTTTAAGGATATCAGGGAAGGTATGACATTCAAGGGATTTGTTGAACAGCAGAGCTATGGGTGGCACAAGGGCATGGGAGGCGCTCTTGTATACAATGGATGGGATTTCACTGATGTTCCCAGCTTTGGTTTTTAGCCCTTACACTGCGCAACGTGCCTGCAGGCTCACGTCTGGTTTGCGCAATGCGCCTCCGGGTATCTGTATTTTTCATGTTCCATTCAAAACTCCCGCGGCTACATGGGGTTCACATCAGCTTCCACAGGGCTCTTGTAAACAGACGCCATCTTTAAAAAATATCGTGGTCCACATTCCCGGGTGTGGGAGCCTCAGTAGTGAGTGAGCAACCAAGGCTGGCGCTCGCAGCATGAGCGCACAGCACTGCTGTTCAGCATGTGACCACAGCATCGCCTAATAATGTCAAAATATATATATAACTTGTATTATTTAGCCATGTTAGTAGTATAGAAGAGCCTGAGTGTGATAATGACTGGGTACAATGTTCAAATATCAGTGATTCAATGCTGTTCACGATGTTCACAGCGCTAGCCACAGCACCGCAGCATTATTTCGTCCATCTAGGAATCTTCAAATGACTTTTTAGGTTCCTTTTCAAAATAAACGTGTGGTCAATTATTCATTTACAGGAATTAGTGACCAGGATTGTGGTTATAATTAGCATTGTGTGTAGTATTGTGGAAGGAGGAATTTTGGTGAGGGAGGGAGAGAATTGAGGTAGCCTAATTGTGTGTGTGCAGCCACTCTTGTTTTGTTCACCATACTAGCTTAGTGGTTCGCTATGGGCAACACATATGTACATGGGTATATACATTGTGTGTATATAGCAACAGGAGAATGTTGAGAGGAGCTATTTTGGTGAGGGAGGTGACGTCGTAATTGTAGCGTAGTCTGCTGTCTGCTGAGTGATTTTTCATGCAGTGTATGGTGGCCACTGTACTGTTTGGACACAGTACTTACTGTGTCAAACACAGTACTGTGTTTGGACAGTAAGCCGGTACTGTGTACCGGCTTACTTGCATAGTTCTGGTAAATAAAACATGTAGATAGGTATATATAAGATGTGTAAATAGTGTAATAAGAACAATAACAGTATGGAGGGAGGAGCAATGTTGGCGAGTTAGATGTTGGAGTGAGGGAGGGCCTTGTCTGGGTGTGGCTGCTCACACTCGTGATGTTCTGAATGTGTTGGTGGTGAATGTATATAGTGTGTGACAGTGTATAGTGTGTAAATAGATTGTATATATACATAAATTAGCATGATACATGGTAAATATATGCAGCATATGTGTACACAAGTGTCATGCACGTAACACAGTGTCTTCGGACAGTACGGATGTTTTACTGCCATAATATAGTGTACGTGTTCATTATACATAGGATTAGCACGTAGAAACAAATAAAATGTATTTGGAACTATGCGCAAAAATTTACATAAATATATTCGCGGCAACTCGCGCGCCCCGCCCCAGGCGCCCTACTGGCCCGCGGGAGCGTACATCACAGGCGAACGGGGAATGATGACGTCACACGCCAACTTACGGACCCCAAGCAGCCAAAGTAAGGACAATTTCATTTTTTTTACGTACCCATACTGAGGGATGGGTTTTTGACACTATAAAAAATCAAAAGAATTTTTTCCAGATAATTTATTTCCTGTGCACTGGGGGGGGGGGGGGGTGTCATATTTAGAGGCAACGCAGTTAAGGGGTAAGTGAGTGTGTGATGGACACAACATCTTTCGGGCTGACTGGTGAAAGGAGAAAAGAGTTTGGATAGCTGCCTGCAGAGATATGTGTTGATATGTGTCTAAGTCTTTGGGATTTTACTTGCAAGGTTAGCACCAACCAATGAAAAGAAGCTGTTAAATTAATTTGTCATTTCTAAATCAGTTGAAGGTGTAAAGCCATCCTTAGAGAGTGTTATCTGGTTGTGGGAGTGTTGTTTAGTTCCTAGGATATTAGAGATGGTATTCCATGTGCTTTTCATGTTGCCTTTTGCTTCTTTGAATCTAGTCTCATAATATGAAAGTTTAGCTTTCCTTATGATACTGGTAAGCACAGATGAGTACCTTTTAACTACTTCCTTTGTAACTAGGCCAAACCTAAATTTCTTTTCATATTCATGTTTTTGTTGATTGATTTGATTATGCTACTTGTGAGCCACGGATTGTTTATTCTTTTGTCAGTTACTTGTTTGGTAAGGAGGGGACAGTGAGTGTTGTAGAGGCTTAGAGTTTTGGAGAGAAAGAGGTTAGTTAATGAGTTTATATCCTGTGTATTATTGAATTCAGATTCACAGTTAATATTGTGAAGTGCATTGAGAGATTGCCTAAAGCTGATTCATTGTGCAGCCTGAATGAGAGTTTCTTGCTTTCTGGTGGTGCTGTGTCCATGTTTGCTATGAGGAAGGTAGGATAGTGGTCAGTTGTTCTGTCATAGACTATACCAGATGTAAGGGGAGCTGTTATATTAGTCCATAAGTGATCCAAGATAGTGGCAGAACTTTGAGTGACTTGGGTGGGCTTGGTGATTGTGGGGATTAGCATACAGGAGTTCATGCTGTTATGGAAATAGTCAACTTGAGAGTGTTTTGAAGACCCAGGTCAATATTGAAATCACCTCCTAGAATGATGTGATTTTTGTTGAGATTATTATTTATGACAAGATTCCTTACGTTGTCTGAGAATGAAGCTATGTTGGTATTAGGAAATCTATAGATGGCACCGATAGTCAGGAAGGATTTAAGGGATTTACTGGAGAACTTGGCAAAGGTATATTCACAATAGTCGTCTCTATCACTAATGACACTATTACAGATGAAGGTATCTTTGTAATATATTGCTGTGCCACCTCCTTTTTTATTAGGCCTGCAGTTATGAATGGCTTTATAACCAGCTAAGTTGTAGAGTTGTCTTTACTTAACCAAGTTTCTATTAAAATGATGAATGATAATTTAGTACCTAGTGTTGTAAGTAGTGCATTTATATCATCAAAATGTTTACCAAGTGATTTAACATTTTGGTTGTGCTATTTAGGAGTTTGTTTTTTGCAAGATTTGCTGTGTAATACCTACAATAATGATGATCAATGTGCTGATTTGTGTGATTTGTGTGTAAGACAGAAGATTTCGATCAGGATCAATATCAGTATGCATATAGATGCAATAATGTCACAATACAATAAGACAAGCAATTACAGGAACAGTTAAATAATAAATCTGCTGTAAATAGAATAATTATAGCAAAACACAACAATAATATAAGTACACAAAAAAATAGAAATAATTTGAAGTAAAGATCACCGTAGATAGCCAGGAAGGATATAGAAGTAGGTTAAGAGAGAAGACAAAAAAAGTAGACTGACAAGAATAATATATAGGAAAAAATAATGAGACAAATAATAATCGTAGAGTAATAATAATATTAAAAATAAATTATTTTATATAGCTTAGTTGTGAACCTATAATTAGTATGAATTTAAGAAAACAAAATGAGCTCAATAATTAATTAAAATAAATGATGTATAAATTAAAATTACAATTACATTTAAAATTTAAAAAATAACAGGGTAAGATTATATTCATGAGGCCTATATGAAGATTATATTCAAGGAGCCTTGGTCGATGACCGGGCCGCGGGGACGATAAGCCCCAGAAGCACCTCAAGGTATGAGCAAGATTTTACTAAGACACTGAGGTAGATGCTTACATAAATACTAAGTATTTATTTAAAACATTTATTGTTGTGTTTTTCTATATAGGAAAACACAACAATAAATGGAAATACACAAAAAGTTTAAACAATTAGAAGAGGTTGTTTCCAGAGGTAGATACTTGGAGAATGGTAGTGGGGTTAGGCGTATAGCGAACGTTGGCAGAAGGGTCGTCGATAGGCAGGCGAAAATTGGTTAATTGTGGTTGATTACTGTTGGGGGTTCGCTGTGAGTTATGGCATATTAAGTCTCCATGCACTTAACTCTTGCTGGGCAGCAGCTAGGCCAAGCAATGATGGGTGGAGACGATATTAACACGAATTTTCTGCTGCAGTGCCAGTGCCGGTGCCATCCGCCAGCGTTTTCCGCTGTTATATATATATAATATATATATATATATATATATATATATATATATATATATATATATATATTTCTTATGTTTCTCTTCACTATTAATGGTAATTGAAAAATCATTTCTCCAAAATTCATTTTATTTCTAGTCTGACGGGACACTTGAACGCGTTTCGTAATAACTTATTACATTTTCAAAGACTTTTAGTATACACACACACAACTATAACCTGCAAACACTAAACAGAGTTCTTACTTATGCTATGATTTAAACAGCTTTCATTTTATACCCGCATTTTGGGTGAGGTGATATGTTACAACAGTTTTGGATGAGATGAACAAAACTTTCAACACAGGACAGAACACGAAACATTGGGTATTAATTGGGTATTAATTGGGTAAATTGAAGGTATGAATGGAAGTAACTGTAGAGGGCCTATTGGCCCATATTTCTTGATGCTGCTATATTGGAGCGGAGTCTTGAAGTGGTAGAATATAGTTGTGCATTAATTGGCTGTTGATTGCTGGTGTTGATTTCTTGATGTGTAATATAGAAGCATCAAGAAATATGGGCCAATAGGCCCTCTGCAGTTACTTCCATTCTTGCCTTCAATTTACCCAATTAATACCCAATGTTTCGTGTTCTGTCCTGTGTTGAAAGTTTTGTTGAAAGTCACGTACAGACTGGCGAAGTGACTCAATGGCTTGCTGACTCCTTATGTCCCTTGCGCCTTCAGCCTGAAGTCTCCAAAGGAATTTGTTGACTTACTGCGAGGAACACGGGATACAGGAATAAGAGCCTCGTTGGACGTAGAATCACTGTTTACCAACGTACTTGTGGGTGAAACAATCGTGATGATAGCGGACAGAGTGTATCGTGATCCGGCCTCTACTCCTCATGACATACCAGAAAACATTCTAAGGAAACTACTCCAAGATTGTACTAACGAGGCACCCTTCTTGAGTCCAGATGGGCACATGTATAAGCAAGTAGATGGGGTCGCCATGGGTTCTTCCCTAGGTGTCCTGTTTGCGAACTTCTACATGGATACCATCAAACAAAAGATCTTAGTCGACATGAACTTGAAACCGGCCATATACTTCAGGTATGTTGACGACATTTTTACACAGGTATCTGATGTTAGACATCTGCAGGAGCTGAAGGAGGCATTTGAGCGGAATTCTGTGTTAATTACCATTGACAGTAAAAAGAAACATAAGAAATATTGAGAAAATTCGTGTTAGAATTATTAATCTTACTTTTTCGGTCATATTTAATGATATATGTTTACAGGAAAGACTGCTACCAAAATATACAAATATTAAAACGCACGACCCAGCAGCAAGGAATCAAGCCTTCACGATAATATATATATATATATATATATATATATATATATATATATATATGAATATATATATATATATATATATATATATATATATATATATATATATATATATATATATATATATATATATATATATATATATATATATATATATATATATATATAGGGGGGTACCACCTCTGGTGCAATTATAGGGACCCACAGCCTCAGAGAAGGGAACACAGAGCATTCAGGGAAAAACTTGCCATTTAACTCTGAATACATGAGGGTGTTCGCTTCTCCTACCACCCCCTTTTTTATGGTGTACACTTTATTAAGCCAGGTTATACAGTTACATATCTGATTGTATACAAAAAATGAGCATTAAGAGGACACAAAAATAGTTCGCTTTCTAGAGGCTGTAGATTTCCTCGAACTCCTCCGACGTTGGGCAGGAACCGAGGATGCAGCGAGCATTCCCCCTCTGGGGGGATATATATATATATATATATATATATATATATATATATAATATATATATATATATATATATATATATATATATATATATATATATATATATATATATATATATATATATGTGACGGTAACGAGTTGGAAATGGTGGTCGGCAGTCTTCCAACTAGCAGGTGTCAGTGCTGGGCCACATATAATATATAAAAAAAAAGAAAAGGAAAAAAAAGAGAAAAAAAAAGAATGACTGCGTGATTTGGTAATCTGTGGTAAGGTTGGAAAGACTAAAAGCAATAATAAAAAATATGGATTTTAATAACAATAAAAACACAAATTGAAATAAATGCAAAATCTTGGCTTACTGGCAAAAATAATAAACAATATAAACATGAAAATAGATTACGTTAATGGGGAGGAGAATTGATATACAAAAGTAAGTAAAATATGAATGCTGGAATATATGCACTAACTATGAACCTCTATCTGACCACACAGAGTGAGTCACTTAGGAGTTCACAGCTTGCGAGCACACAATATTCTGGCTGGCAGAAACGCAAGGGACTCCAACAATAACTGGTGAGGTCTTGTGATTGGCGGGGAGCCGGAGTGGAGTGTTGGTTGGCGGCCAATGAGGAAGCTGGATGGCCGCAGTCGCTAGTTAGGCCGTTGAAGGGTTGGCGCGTCGACCAGGTGCAGCAGTGGGGGGGGGGGAAGGAGGGAGTTGCTGGTACGTGTGGCTAATATATGTACGTTTAGCCACTACAAAACGTATCTTGTATATTGATGAGGACAGGCGTGATTCGCAGAAATAGCAGGCTAAATCTCTGATAAGAGATTATCGTCACAATATATATATATATATATATATATATATATATATATATATATATATATATATATATATATATATATATATATATATATATATATATATATACTCAACATACCCAGTTTAACACTAACCATTGTGATAGTCTCTGTGTATGCCGAACACGGTGACTCCAGCATACTCGGGCGTGCCTCCCACGTGGACGCCCTCCTGGCCATCCACCTGCAGCAGCTGGCGTCCCTCCAGCACCACAGAGGCGTTGTACAGGTCCCCGTCGCCGTCGTCAGCCGTCAGGAAGACCGCAGAGCCGTACCTGCCAGGGACACACCTCTTACTGACCTACAAGGTCCGCTAACATTTTCTCTTTTGTTGTGAATAAATTAGTTTAAAGGCAAATTGGATAAAATAAAGTAAAGACAAGATAAAGTAACAAAATGCCAATAATTCAGTGACAGAGTTACAAGGACAGTATTACAGGGACAGTATTACAGGGATAGTATTACAGGGATAGTATTACAGGAATAGTATTACAGGGACGGTATTACAGACCATATTGTAGTGAGTATTACAGTCATACAATACAAACTTAACAATGTTAATGTTAATACAGTAGAATAACAATGTCCATGAAACAGTAATACGTTTATTAAAGGAAAATAATACGGACTAGTTTTAGAGGAATAAAGAGAGTACTTGTATTAGAGTGATACAATGAATGTATTAGAGTGAAACAATGAATGTATTAGAGTGATACAATGAATGTATTACAGTGATACAATGAATGTATTACAGTGAAACAATGAATGTATTACATTGATACAATGAATGTATTACATTGAAACAATTTATGTATTAGGGTGATACAATGAATGTATTACATTGATACAATGAATATATATTACAGTGCTACAATGAATGTATTACAGTGATACAAATCCTGTATTACAGTGATACAATACCAGTATTACAGTGATACAATGCCAGGACTGCAGTGACTGAAATAGTGTACCAATGTTACAGTGGTAGTGGAACAAGTGTCAATGTTACAGTGGTAAGATGTAACAACAGTAATTGTATGTATCACTAGAGGAATAGAGAGGCAATAAGAGAGCGCGTGTACCTTGCAGCAAGGAGAGAGTGCCAGCGGCCGTCAGCGAGGGCGGCCCGGGAGAGACAGAGGGAGGTGGTGGGTCGCGGGTGGAGACGCAGCACCACACACACGCGCCCGCCTACCATCTCCACCGCCCACATGTCCCGCCCATGTTGTGACGTCACCACCACCAGTTCTCCTCCTCTCCTTCGCGTCCTGAACCTGCGGCAGGAACACTTGTTACCACCTGTGTACGTGGGGCACGAGACGCTCCTACCTCCTGTGTACGTGGGGCACGAGACACTCCTACCACCTGTGTACGTGAGGCACGAGACACTCCTACCACCTGTGTACGTGGGGCACGAGACACTCCTACCACCTGTGTACGTGAGGCACGAGACACTCCTACCACCTGTGTACGTGAGGCACGAGACACTCCTACCACCTGTGTACGTGGGGCATGAGACACTCCTACCACCTGTGTACGTGGGGCACGAGACGCTCCTACCTCCTGTGTACGTGGGGCACGAGACACTCCTACCACCTGTGTACGTGGGGCACGAGACACTCCTACCACCTGTGTACGTGGGGCACGAGACGCTCCTACCTCCTGTGTACGTGGGGCACGAGACACTCCTACCACCTGTGTACGTGGGGCATGAGACACTCCTACCACCTGTGTACGTGGGTCATGAGACGCTCCTACCACCTGTGTACGTGGGGCACGAGACACTCCTACCACCTGTGTACGTGGGGCATGAGACACTCCTACCACCTGTGTACGTGGGGCACGAGACACTCCTACCACCTGTGTACGTGGGGCACGAGACACTCCTACCACCTGTGTACGTGAGGCACGAGACGCTCCTACCACCTGTGTACGTGAGGCACGAGACGCTCCTACCTCCTGTGTACGTGAGGCACGAGACGCTCCTACCACCTGTGTACGTGAGGCACGAGACACTCCTACCACCTGTGTACGTGAGGCACGAGACGCTCCTACCACCTGTGTACGTGAGGCACGAGACGCTCCTACCACCTGTGTACGTGAGGCACGAGACGCTCCTACCACCTGTGTACGTGGGGCACGAGACGCTCCTACCACCTGTGTACGTGAGGCACGAGACGCTCCTACCACCTGTGTACGTGGGGCACGAGACGCTCCTACCACCTGTGTACGTGGGGCACGAGACGCTCCTACCACCTGTGTACGTGAGGCACGAGACACTCCTACCACCTATGTACGTGGGGCACGAGACACTCCTACCACCTGTGTACGTGAGGCACGAGACACTCCTACCACCTGTGTACGTGAGGCACGAGACGCTCCTACCACCTGTGTACGTGAGGCACGAGACGCTCCTACCACCTGTGTACGTGGATCGGCCGATGCTGACCTTTGGTTACATGTCGCTTATTAGGGTCAAATGCTCGGCATGTGGGCGATACAGTAATCATTCCCGAAGTATACCAGAGTATGCGATACATCAGGGCACCAGAACTATACCCCTCTCCCTACGGATGTCCGTGTAGCTTTGCTAGTTACAATGGTAACGATCTATTTCCAGTATCAATGATAAATACATGACTGGGATTTTAGGTAATATGTTATTATGGCTGACGTGTTAGGACACTTCACACACATGATATCTTAAACAGGTATTCTGTAATTCAAGGAATGTTATCATAATTGCATTAAAGACGACTGTCTCATTCCTGGGAGAGGTGCCACATACCTGAGAGAGATGTGTCACACCTGAGAGAGGTGCCACATACCTGAGAGAGATGCCCCACACCTGAGAGAGGTGCCACATACCTGAGAGAGATGCCCCACACCTGAGAGAGGTGCCACATACCTGAGAGAGATGCGTCACACCAGAGAGAGGTGCCACATACCTAAGAGGTGCCACATACCTGAGAGAGATGCGTCACACCAGAGAGAGATGCGCCACACCTGAGAGAGGTGGCACATACCTGAGAGAGGTGCCACATACCTAAGAGGTGCCACATACCTAAGAGGTGCCACATACCTGAGAGAGATGCGCCACACCAGAGAGAGATGCGTCACAACTGAGAGAGGTGCCACACACCTGAGAGAAGTGACATACCTGAGGGAGATGGTGGTGGTGTAGCCGAGGGGCGTGAAGGAGAGGGCCAGCTTCACGTAACTGTTGTGGAGGAAAGTAGTGGGCGTGGTGGCCGTGGCACAGCCTGGCCCCGCCCACCCTGGCAGGCACTCACACCGCAGGGAGCCAGGCGACCCCTGGCACCTGCAGAGAGAAATTGAGATGAAGAGGGAATTAGGAGCAAATGGAGAGAGAACGGGGAAACAGGGAGAAGAAAAGTGAAGAGAGGACAGGTGATAGAAAAAAATTAAAGTAGTGAAAGAGAATTAGGGACGAGAGAGAGAGAGAGAGAGAGAGAGAGAGAGAGAGAGAGAGAGAGAGAGAGAGAGAGAGAGAGAGAGAGAGAGAGAGAGAGAGAGAGAGAGAAGATAGAAGAGAGAGAGAGAGAGAAGATAGAAGAGAAGAGGGGAGATAGAGACTCTGAAGAAGAGGGAGTGAAGCCATAGAAAGCAGAAGAGAGATACACGCAAGATGAGAGAAAGAGAGTTAGTGTTAAAGGAAGTGTCTAATATAAATCGCAAGAGAACGCAACACAAACACACACACACACATTAACCATCGTTAGCATAATAATGTGCACAATAAGTACCGGGAGAGAGCAATTGAGTGTTGCACATTGCAGTCGAAGTGACACTTCATTTAGGTAATTTACATTAACTCCCTAATTTGCATACTCACCACAGTACCGACAGTGAGGAATTCAGGAACAATCTCAACCATATCCTCTACTTTACATTATATATATATATATATATATATATATATATATATATATATATATATATATATATATATATATATATATATATATATATATATATATAATTGAAAACTCACACCCCAGAAGTGACTCGATCCCATACTGCCAGGAGCACAATGCAACTGGTGTGTACAGGACACCTTATCCACTCGACCATCATGACTGGACAAAAGCTGATGGTGGCCGAGGCTATTTGCCCATCAGCCAGCTCGCACTCTGATGGTAATCTTGGCCATAGTATTTGATCAAATCACCTCATTCTTTGGGGCACACGTGAAGAACATAAATGCGAACAAACCTGAATGGTCCCCAGGACTATATGCAACTGAAAACTCACACCCCAGAAGTGACTCAAACTTCTGGGTTTTAACTCAAATTTAAAAGAATTAACTCATACACAATGAAATGTAAAACTCAAACTCGAGTTTTCAGTTGCATATAGTCCTGGGGACCATTCAGGCTTGTTCACATTTGTGTTCCTCATGTGTGCCCAAAGAATGAGGTGATTTGATAAAATACTATGCCCAAGATTACCATCAGAGTGCCGGCGGGCTGACGGGCAAATAATCTTGGCTACCATTAACCTCGGCTACCATCACGCCGATTTTTAATTGCAGTTCGTGCGGTGGTGTCTTCCAGTCCTTTTAAGGGTGTAAGGACTAACATTCGCACCCTGGGCATGAGACTCCGGGCAGATATTCCATCCTCTGTGCGCCTTATGGGGTACAACGTTCGGGTGTTTTACGCCCGCCAGCCGCGGACGTGTTATCGTTGTGGTCTTTTGGGCCATCAGGCTGCTGCCTGTTCTGCGCCTGCCGTTGTACCAGTGAATCTCTTCAGTGAGGAGGATTTTCCGCCACTTCCTGTGGGGGATGATTCGGTGGGTGTGGACGTCTCTTCGGCTGAGGAGGTGCCCTCTGTATCAGCTGTTGCTCCGCCTGTTGCGCCCCCTGTTGTTGTCGCATCTCCTCCGGAGGTTGTGTCCTCTCCTGGTGCTCAGCCTGCTCCGGCTGGTGTTCCTGAGCCTCTTCCGACTGCCGTCTGCTCGGACCCCTCGTCTTCCAGTTCTTCTTCTGCTGTGTCTGTCCCGGTCCCTGCACCCTCGCCGTCTGTTCCGGCTGTGCTGGGAGCTGGGGTGGATCCACCGTTCCCTCCTGTGCCTGGCCTGGTGCCCCATGTGGTTGAGGATGCTGCCGTACTGCGGCGTGCGTCGGTTCGCCCGGCTAGTGCTGCGCGTGTCGCTGAGTCTGCCTCCGGGTCTGATGATGTGCGGCCCGAGACTAAGCGTTCCCGGCGTTCTTCTGCGTGGGCTGAAGTTGGCGACTTCGACGAGTGTCGTCCTTCCGTTGACGGTGGGATGGCTCCGGATGTGGTGCACACTACGGTGATGGCGGAGGTACACTTGCCTGAGGATGCCGGTGCCGGCGTTTCGGCCTCCCCTTCTGGTCTGGTGTCCGAGGGTCCTGCTTCAGGTGCGTTGCCTGCGTGGGATGGCTCCGGTTCTTCGTGGGGGTGGTTCCCCCTGCTGTGGTTGGTGGTGAGCGAGGTGGCCTGGTGATGGTGTTGAGAAAGGATTCTCACTCTGATAGTTCTGTGGCCCCTTCCTCGTTACCCGTTTCCTCGGCAGCGGTCTTGACGCCTCTTCCGTCTCCAGCAGTCTCTTCCGTGTCTCCTGCGGTATCCATGGAGGTGCTACAGTCTTGTCGTCTGGCCCCTGCTCCTGTGTGTGCGACAGCGTGGCAGTCTCGGCGGCCCTCGTCTGCTTCTCCAGTGTCGTCTGCATCCTCGAAGGGCGTGGATGGCGCTCCCCGGCCTCGTTATGCGACTTGCGTCAGTGACCTCGGGCGTTGGCCGATGCCGCCCGATATGGATGTTCCTGAGTTTATGATACCCCCTCGGCAGCGGGGGATCAAAAACCCTACCGACCTTGAAGATTTGGTCTGGGAAGCTTACAAGGAGAAGTATCCTTCCGCTGTTTTCCCGGAGAAGTACATTTCTCACGTTATTCCTCGCAAATGATTTCTGTGTATTCTTTGTTTCCTGTTGTGTGCACAGTTGTGGGGGTGCGGATGGGGTGTGTGAGTGGGTGGGGTGGGTTTTGTTTCCCGGTTCCTGCGTGCTTCGGTGTGTGTTGTGGGTTTTCTTTGTATGGGTGGGTGGGTGTGCGGTTCCTGTGCGTTTGTGTGTTCGGTTGTGGATGTCGTGTGCACTTGTTTATGTCATATTGTGTGCCCTTCAGGCTGTTGGCGAGTGCTCTTTGTTCGGTTTTGCCATTTTGTTTTGCTTTCCGTTTGTTATGGCGTGCTTTACCTGTTGTACGTGTTTGTTCTTTATGTTTTGTTTGGAATGTATTGTGATTGTACTGTTGTGTTCCCTGTTATGCCTTTGATGTATGTTTTGTTTTATGAAGGTTTTGTTTTGTGATGTTACTGTGATTGCTAGTTTGCCAATGTATTATGTTTTGTGCCTTGTTGTATGCTGTATTTTTCTATGCATTTATCGTGTTTATGGTTTGTTGTGAACTGCTGTCGGCTCTTCTGGCCGGTGGTCTATTGTTTTATTTTGTTCTGTTCTGTATTCTGTGTTGTTTTATTGTATTTAAATTGCATGCTTTGCATGTAAAAATAAAAAAAAAAATAAAAAGTTGCATTGCTTCAGGCAGTATGGGTTCGAGTCACTTCTGGGATGTGAGTTTTCAGTCGCATATAGTCCTGGGGACCATTCAGGCTTGTTCGCATATATATATATATGGTATCTACATATATATATATATATATATATATATATATATATATATATATATATATATATATATATATATATATATATATATATATATATATATATATATATATATATATATATATATATATATATATATATATATATATATATATATATATATATATATATATATATATATATATATATATATTAAGTTAATATTGTAACTTAAAACTGGGTCAAGTTTGTACATACCAGTACTAACATTGAGAAGATTTGGACATTGACTAATTAGCGCACACTCGATTAAATTCCGTTCCACAAAGCCATTGCAATTGACAATGCTTTTAGCCGCATCCCAATTAATAGTCAATTTAGCAATTGACAATGCTAAAAGCATTGTCAATTGCAAATGCTTTGTGGAACGGAATTTAATCGAGTCTGCGCTAATTAGTCAATGTTCAAATCATCTCAATGTTAGTACTGGTATGTACAAACTTGACCCAGTTTTAAGTTACAATATTACACAACAGTTTAAGAAACAACTCTTAAATTGAGGCATACAATGTCTCATTACAATTGTTTATTCATTTATAGTGTGTTCATGAGGCTTTTCCTTAATCTTTCATCCTTAATTCTCTGACCGCTTAATCCTCTTTGTCCCTTCCTGTTTCTGAGAATCCTTTCCTAGGGATGGGTTGGTCAGGTCTAGGTGCTGACCTGTACCTTCTTTCTCCTGTCCTCAGTCAGTCTGGTGTTGACAAAGGCCTTGAGAAGCCGAAACGTTCACCCCCTTTCTCCAATTCTTTGTGGTTTTTCTGCAAATATATATATATATATATATATATATATATATATATATATATATATATATATATATATATATATATATTATATATATATATATATATATATATATATATATATATATATATATATATATATATATATATATATATATATATATATATATATATATATATATATATATATATATATATATATATATATATATATATATATATATATATATATATACATATATATATATATATATATATATATATATATATATATATATATATATATATATATATATATATTTATATTTTTGAGTACATAGTAGCCTGGTGCCATAGGTAAGTTTATGAACTTCTTGGCGATTCTGGGAGAGGGTAAAAAGCAAAATCCAAAACCAACTAGTTTTGCCTTGCCATATAATAAAACAGTTTGCACTGTTTTCCGACAAATTTAATACAAGTCTACCTATCATTCTTTACCCATAAAATGCCAAAATGTGTTCACGAGGAGTTGACTTCGTGAACATTTACCCACCCGAGTCAGTCACTCACATAACCATCACATGTCCTGTACGTGTTCTGGTCACGTACAGACTGATAGTGGTGCAATCTGACATTGGATACATGCAGACACATGATACATGCTGACATGTTTCACTGACACACGACACATGCTGACATGTTTCACTGACACACGACACATGCTGACATGTTTCACTGACACACGACACATGCTGACATGTTTCACTGACACACGACACATGCTGACATGTTTCACTGACACACGACACATGCTGACATGTTTCACTGACACACGACACATACTGATTAGTTGTACTCACATGATTCATACTAACAGGTGATTCATGCTAACACGTGAAACATACTAAGAAGTGAAATCAAATGAGGCGAGACATACTGAAATGTGATACTGGCAGGTGAAGCAAACTGACACATGATACATATTGTCACATGATACGTAATGACATGAGATGCTAACACATGATGCACACTGTCAGGTGATGCATACAATCTTCGTATCATATACCGAGAGGTAATACATAATGTCCTGTGATACATACTGACACGCGATACAAACTGACATTTGACAAGTTGACATGGGATACGTTTTGACATGTGATACATACTGACAGCTAATATATATTTCCCAACGAGACACATTCTGACATGAGATACAAGACGTGATACATAATAACATGTAATACATTATAACACGTGATACATACTGGCCTATTATTCATACTATCACGTGATACATACTGAAACACATAATAAATACTGCTTGGGCCGATATAATATTTAACTACACAATAAAACCACGGAAGTATCATGAATCTAATTAGACATTATTAATGCTCTTGGTTAAACTGAATTTGCGCCTCAGGTCTTTCCCCAGGACACACGCAAAACCCTCCTGACCACGATGAGCTAGAGACATAACAACCTAAAGTAACTCCAGGTAGGATACGTAACCCCAGACCCTAGGTCATAACAGGCAGCAGACCCTAGGTCATAACAGGCAGCAGACCACAGGTCATAACAGGCAGCAGACCCCAGGTCATAACAGGCAGCAGACCCCAGGTCATAACAGGCAGCAGACCCCAGGTCATAGCAGGCAGCATACCCCAGGTCATAATAGGCAGCAGACCCTAGGTCATAACAGGCAGCAGACCCCAGGACATAACAGGCAGCAGACCCCAGGACATAACAGGCAGCAGACCCCAGGTCATAGCAGGCAGCAGACCCCAGGACATAACAGGCAGCAGACCCCAGGTCATAGCAGGCAGCAGACCCCAGGTCATAATAGGCAGCAGACCCCAGGTCATAGCAGGCAGCAGACCCCAGGACATAACAGGCAGCAGACCCCAGGTCATAGCAGGCAGCAGACCCCAGGTCATAATAGGCAGCAGACCCCAGGTCATAGCAGGCAGCAGACCCCAGGACATAACAGGCAGCAGACCCTAGGTCATAACAGGCAGCAGACCCCAGGTCATAGCAGGCAGCAGACCCTAGGTCATAACAGGCAGCAGACCCCAGGACATAACAGGCAGCAGACCCCAGGACATAACAGGCAGCAGACCCCAGGACATAACAGGCAGCAGACCCCAGGACATAACAGGCAGCAGACCCCAGGACATAACAGGCAGCAGACCCTAGGTCATAACAGGCAGCAGACCCCAGGTCATAACAGGCAGCAGACCCCAGGTCATAACAGGCAGCAGACCCCAGGTCATAGCAGGCAGCAGACCCCAGGTCATAACAGGCAGCAGACCCCAGGACATAACAGGCAGCAGACCCTAGGTCATAACAGGCAGCAGACCCCAAGTCATAACAGGCAGCAGACCCCAGGTCATAACAGGCAGCAGACCCCAGGTCATAGCAGGCAGCAGACCCCAGGACATAACAGGCAGCAGACCCTAGGTCATAACAGGCAGCAGACCCCAGGTCATAACAGGCAGCAGACCCCAGGTCATAACAGGCAGCAGACCCCAGGTCATAGCAGGCAGCAGACCCCAGGACATAACAGGCAGCAGACCCTAGGTCATAACAGGCAGCAGACCCCAGGTNCCTGGAATGGCAAGGATAGAGAGGCAGTACATGGGCTACTGAAGGGGTTACAGATGGAAGAGGCTGCACACAACATTGAGAAGGTTTTCAGGTTGGGCTGGTACAACAGGGACAGAAACCGACTTATAAAGGTGGTGTTTGCAAACGAAACCACAAAGGAGGATATTCTAGAAAAGAAGAGTCGTCTCCAACATGTGGAGGGATACAAACAAGTATTCCTGCAGAGGGACAGGACGAAGGAGGAGAGAGCCAGGGCAGCAGAGGCAAGGAGGAAGCGCAGGGAGAGAGGAGCAAACCAGGAAATCACAGCCCCAACACAGCAGTCCCAGAGACAAGAGGGGAACCCAAAACCAGCATCCCAGCAACACCAGAGGGGGGGGCAACACCACCAACCCCCTCTGCATAGAAACCCTTCCTTCCCTCACCCTACCTGCCCCCACCCAACCCTCCCTCCCCCCCCACCCCATTCTGACCCCGACAACCCATCCCCATCCCATCATGTCCCCCCTCCCACCTTTCCCCCCCAGTCCCCCTTCCCCCTTCATCCCATACCCTCCCTATTCCTCCTCCCCCCTCACCCCGTATCCTCCATGTCCCCCCTATCTCCTTAACCCACACCCTACCCGTTCCCCCTTCCCTTAAACCCCCACCCCCCACCCAAAACCTCTGCGACCCTGCAAACCACCTCACAGATCCTCTCACCCACGGAACAGCTTCCCACACCAGTAGAATACTCGCCAAGAAAGGGATATGTAAATGAACAGAAGAAAGTGAGCTTCAAGGCGATGTACACTAACATAGATGGGATTACAAATAAAACTAGTGAACTTGGAGAGTGGGCACTAGAAGAAAACCCAGACATAATAGCACTCACAGAAACAAAGCTAACGAAAATCATAACAAATGCAGTGTTTCCACAGGGCTACTATGTAGTGAGGAAAGAGAGAGAAGGGAGAGGAGGAGGTGGTGTGGCTTTGCTACTAAGAGAAGGTTGGAGTTTCGAAGAGATGGTAATTCAGAACTGTGAAGGTTTCAGGGACTACATATCAGGCACCATTGCAACTGGAGGACAGAAA
Source organism: Procambarus virginalis (assembly GCA_020271785.1). Lineage (NCBI taxonomy): Eukaryota > Metazoa > Arthropoda > Malacostraca > Decapoda > Cambaridae > Procambarus > Procambarus virginalis. Next base: position 23,436,839 of record WNGS01167372.1, on the reverse strand, counting down.
ATTATAATAGTAGTCATATATAACCCCCCACCGAATGACAGAAGACCCAGACAGGAATATGATAGAAACAACATGGCCACCATCAATATAATAGAGAGAGCAGCTTCTGTGGCTAGCAGGAACGGATCCAGACTTCTAATCATGGGAGACTTCAACCATGGGAAGATAGATTGGGGGAACAGAGACCCACACGGAGGCCCAGACACGTGGAGAGCTAAGCTGCTGGATGTGGCAACAAGAAACTTTCTAAGTCAACACGTCAAGGGACCGACAAGAATGAGAGGAGGGGATGAACCAGCCTTGCTGGATTTGATATTTACCCTAAATGAGTCGGATATAAGGGAAGTTAAGTTGGAAGCCCCCTTGGGAATGAGTGATCATAGTGTATTGAGCTTTGAGTACCTGGTTGAGCTAGGAATTATCACCCCCAAAAAAGAACTGGGAACCAAAGGGCTGGCGTACAGAAAGGGAAACTATGAGGAGATGAATAAATTCCTATGGGATATACATTGGGACACAGAACTCGGAACCAAGTCCGTACAAGACATGATGGACTATGTCACCCAAAAATGTCAGGAGGCTGTAAGCAGGTTTGTCCCAGCCCAACAGGAAAAAACAGAGAAGCAAAGGAAGAATCCGTGGTTTAATAGGGAATGTATGAAAGCAAAGGAGCTGAACAAAAGGGCATGGAGGAACTTTCGTAATAACAGAACACCAGAAAGTAGAGAGAGATACCAGAGAACCAGGAACGAGTATGTCAGTGTGAGAAGAGCAGCTGAGAAAAGGTATGAAAATGATATAGCTAACAAAGCCAAGACTGAACCAAAGCTACTACACAGTCACATCAGGAGGAAGACAACAGTGAAGGAACAGGTGATTAAACTTAGGGTGGGCGAGGACAGGTACACAGAGAATGACAAAGAGGTGTGTGAAGAACTCAACAAAAGGTTCCAGGAGGTCTTTACAATAGAACAGGGAGATATCACGGCGCTGGGAGAGGTGGCAGCAAACCAGGTGACCTTGGATAGGTTCGAAATTACAAGAGATGAGGTCAAAAAGCACCTATTGGAGCTGGATGTGAGAAAAGCTGTTGGGCCGGATGGAATCTCGCCATGGGTATTGAAAGAGTGTGCAGGAGCACTTTGCTTACCACTCTCCATAGTGTATAGTAAGTCACTGGAAACGGGGGACCTACCAGAAATATGGAAGACTGCTAATGTAGTACCAATATACAAAAAGGGTGACAGACAAGAGGCACTGAACTACAGGCCAGTGTCCTTAACTTGTATACCATGCAAGGTGATGGAGAAGATTGTGAGAAAAAACCTAGTAACACATCTGGAGAGAAGAGACTTCGTGACAACCCATCAACATGGGTTCAGGGAGGGTAAATCTTGCCTTACAGGCTTGATAGAATTCTACGATCAGGTGACAAGAATTAAGCAAGAAAGAGAAGGGTGGGCGGACTGCATTTTTTTGGACTGTCGGAAAGCCTTTGACACAGTACCCCATAAAAGGTTGATGCATAAGCTGGAGAAACAGGCAGGAGTAACAGGTAGGGCGCTCCAGTGGATAAGGGAGTACCTAAGCAATAGGAAACAGAGAGTTACAGTGAGGGGTGAGACCTCAGACTGGCGTGAAGTCACCAGTGGAGTCCCACAGGGCTCTGTACTTGGACCTATCCTGTTTCTGATATACGTAAATGATCTCCCAGAGGGTATAGACTCATTCCTCTCAATGTTTGCTGACGACGCCAAAATTATGAGAAGGATTAAGACAGAGGAGGACAGCTTGAGACTTCAAGAAGACCTGGACAAGCTGCAGGAATGGTCGAACAAATGGCTGTTAGAGTTTAACCCAAGCAAATGTAATGTAATGAAGATAGGGGTAGGAAGCAGGAGACCAGATACAAGGTATCATTTGGGAGATGAAATACTTCAAGAGTCAGAGAGAGAGAAAGACCTGGGGGTTGATATCACGCCAGACCTGTCCCCTGAAGCTCATATCAAGAGGATAACATCAGCAGCATATGCCAGGTTGGCTAACATAAGAACGGCCTTTAGAAACTTGTGTAAGGAATCTTTCAGAACATTATATACCACATATGTCAGACCAATCCTGGAGTATGCGGCTCCAGCATGGAGTCCCTATCTAGTCAAGCATAAGACTAAACTGGAAAAGGTTCAAAGGTTTGCCACCAGACTAGTACCCGAGCTGAGAGGTATGAGCTACGAGGAGCGACTGCAGGAATTAAACCTCACTTCGTTGGAAGACAGAAGAGTTAGGGGGGACATGATCACCACATTCAAGATTCTCAGGGGAATCGACAGGGTTGATAAAGACAGGCTGTTTAACACAAGGGGCACACGCACTAGGGGACACAGGTGGAAGCTGAGTGCCCAAATGAGCCACAGAGATATTATAAAGAACTTTTTTAGTGTCAGAGTGGTTGACAAATGGAATGCATTAGGAAGCGATGTGGTGGAGGCTGACTCCATACACAGTTTCAAATGTAGATATGATAGAGCCCATTAGGCTCAGGAAACTGTACACCTGTTGATTGACGGTTGAGAGGCGGGACCAAAGAGCCAGAGCTCAACCCCCGCAAGCACAACTAGGTGAGTACAACTAGGTGAGTACCTGTTGATTGACGGTTGAGAGGCGGAACCAAAGAGCCAGAGCTCAAACCCCGCATGCACAATTAGGTAAGTACAATTATGTGAGTATAAGGAAGGGTCCCACAAGGGAGGGGTCCCATGATAAAGGGGCCCACAAGTGAGGGGCCTACAAGGGAGGGGCCCACAAGGGAGGGGGCCCACATGGGAGGGGCTCACAAGGAAGGGCCCGACATGGGAGGGGCCCACAAGGGACGGGGACCACAGGGAAGGGCCCACAAGGGACGGGGACCATAGGGGAGGGCCCCACAAGAGAGGGGCCAACAAGGAAGGGGCCCACAAGGGACGGGGACCACAGGTTCGGACACAGGTGGAAACGTAGTACCCACATGAGCCACAGAGACGTTAGAAAGAATTTTTTCAGTGTTAGAGTAGTTAATAAATGGAATGCATTAGGAAGTAATGTGGTGGAGGCTGACTCCATACACAGTTTCAAATGTAGATATGATAGAGCCCAGTAGGCTCAGGAATCTGTACACCAGTTGATTGACAGTTGAGAGGCGGGACCAAAGAGCCAGAGCTCAACCCCCACAATCACAATTAGGTGAGTACAGGGGAGGGGTCACATAAGGAAGGCGCTCACAAGGAAGGGGCCCACAAGGGACAGGGTCCACACATGAGAGGCCCTCAAAGAGGGGAGGCTCACAAGGGGCCCACACGAGAGGGGGCCCCAAAAGGAAGGGGCCCCATGATGGAGGGGCTCACAAGGGACGGGTCCCACATAGAAGGGTCCCCACATGGGAGGGGCCCACAAGGGAGGGCCCACGAGGGAGGGCCCACGAGGGAGGGGCCCACAAGGGAGGGGCCCACAACGGACGGGCCCACAAGGGAGGGCCCACGAGGGAGGACCCACAAGGGAGGGCCCACAAGGGACGAGGACACAAGGGAGGGACCCACAAGGGACGGGGCCCACAAGGGACGGGGCCCACAAGGGACGGGGCCCACAAGGGACGGGGCCACAAGGGACGGGGCCACAAGGGAGGGGCCCACAAGGGACGGGGCCACAAGGGACGAGGACACAAGGGAGGGACCCACAAGGGACGGGGGCACAAGGGAGGGGCCTACAACAGACGGGGCCCACATGGGACGGGGCCACAAGGGAGGGGCCCACAAGGGACGGGGCCCACAAGGAATGAGGACACAAGGGAGGGACCCACATGGGACGGGGCCACAAGGGACGGGGCCACAAGGGACGGGGCCACAAGGGACGGGGCCACAAGGGACGAGGGGCCTACAAGGGACGGGGCCACAAGGGAGGGGCCCACAAGGGACGGGGCCACAAGGAACGAGGACACAAGGGAGGGACCCACAAGGGACGGGGCCACAAGGAAGGAGGACACAAGGGAGGGACCCACAAGGGACGGGGCCACAAGGGACGGGGCCACAAGGGACGGGGCCACAAGGGACGGGGCCACAAGGGACGGGGCCACAAGGGACGGGGCCACAAGGGAGGGGCCCACAAGGGACGGGGCCACAAGGGACGGGGCCACAAGGGACGGGGCCACAAGGGACGGGGCCACAAGGGAGGGGCCCACAAGGGACGGGGCCACAAGGGACGGGGCCACAAGGGACGGGGCCACAAGGGACGGGGCCACAAGGGACGGGCCCACAAGGGACGGGGCCCACAAGGTCGGCTCACCTGGCTGGGTGTTGAAGCAGGTGCCTCCGTTAAGACAAGGTCGGCTCACCTGGCTGGGTGTTGAAGCAGGTGCCTCCGTTAAGACAAGGTCGGCTCACCTGGCTGGGTGTTGAAGCAGGTGCCTCCGTTAAGACAAGGTCGGCTCACCTGGCTGGGTGTTGAAGCAGGTGCCTCCGTTAAGACAAGGACGCCTCACCTGGCTGGGTGTTGAAGCAGGTGCCTCCGTTAAGACAAGGTCGGCTCACCTGGCTGGGTGTTGAAGCAGGTGCCTCCGTTAAGACAAGGCCTCACACCTGGCTGGGTGTTGAAGCAGGTGCCTCCGTTAAGACAAGGACGCCTCACCTGGCTGGGTGTTGAAGCAGGTGCCTCCGTTAAGACAAGGTCGGCTCACCTGGCTGGGTGTTGAAGCAGGTGCCTCCGTTAAGACAAGGTCGGCTCACCTGGCTGGGTGTTGAAGCAGGTGCCTCCGTTAAGACAAGGACGCCTCACCTGGCTGGGTGTTGAAGCAGGTGCCTCCGTTAAGACAAGGTCGGCTCACCTGGCTGGGTGTTGAAGCAGGTGCCTCCGTTAAGACAAGGTCGGCTCACCTGGCTGGGTGTTGAAGCAGGTGCCTCCGTTAAGACAAGGACGCCACACACACTCGTCCTCGTCCTCACACGTCTCCTCACTACTGCTCAGCGCCCGGCCCTCACCACACCTGTGATGACCACACCTGTCACTATCAGCCCCTTACCACACCTGCCACTATCAGCCCCTCACCACACTTGTGATGACCACACCTGTCACTATCAGCCCCTCACCACACCTGTCACTATCAGCCCCTCACCACACCTGTCACTACCAGCCCCTCACCACACCTGTCACTACCAGCCCCTCACCACACCTGTCACTATCAGCCCCTCACCACACCTGTCACTATCAGCCCCTCACCACACCTGTCACTACCAGCCCTCACCACACTTGTCACTATCAGCCCCTCACCACACCTGTCACTACCAGCCCCTCACCACACCTGTCACTATCAGCCCCTCACCACACCTGTCACTACCAGCCCCTCACCACACCTGTCACTATGAGCCCCTCACCACACCTGTCACTACCAGCCCCTCACCACTCCTGTGATGACCACACCTGTCACTACCAGCCCCTTACCACACCTGTCACTTCCAGCTCTCACCACACCTGTCACTACCAGCCCTCACCACACCTGTCACTACCAGCCCCTCACCACTCCTGTGATGACCACACCTGTCACTACCACCAGCCCTTACCACACCTGTCACTACCAGCATCTCACCACACCTGTCACTACCAGCCCCTCACCACTCCTGTGATGACCACACCTGTCCCCCTGTCATTACCAGCCCCTCACCACACCTGTCACTACCAGCCCCTCGTCACACCTGTGATGACCACACCTGTCACCACCATCCCCCTCACAACACCTGTCACAACCAGCCCCTCACCACATCTGTGATGACCACACCTGTCACAACCAGCCCCTTACCACACCTGTCACTACCAGCCCCTCACCACACCTGTGATGACCATACCTGTCACTACCAGCCTCTCACCACACCTATGACTACCACACCTGTCACTGCCAGCTTTTAACTTCATATCTAAATAAGGAAATATGTTAGTAATTATACATCCATATTTTAAGTGTAAAACACCTCAGAGGCCGTTCATTAAATCGACATTAAGACCTCAAAGAAAGATTACATATTAATTTAATAATAATTATTCCGGGTTAAGAGTGGACAGTGGAAGGACAAAAATTGTATAAGGCTGCCAACTTCCACGAGATTTAGAATAGTACAATAATTTGTGTAACATTTGGTATCTAATTATAGAAATATGCGTCCAGAGCAGCAATCTGTTATTCCGGGTAATTACAATGAAGGACAACAAGAATATATAAAACACGTTTTACGAGAACAACAATTAAAGAAAAGAACAATTTAAGAGAACAACAAAAAAGTATGTTATTGAGAAAGTTTAAAACTGACTGCAATGGACACCAGAGAATTGTTGTGTACAGACCCGCAATGGTAGGACCTCCAGGTGTCGACGCAGGTGAGCGGGGGCCTGCAGGAGACGTTAGCACAAGCTGGAGGACCACCACACCCTTGCTCGACGCCCTGGAACACTCTGGCCTCACCCCAGGCTGTGCTGTTGACCGCTGGCGGTAGTGGTATCCTCCGCCCGGAGATCCTCAGGTCGTCCATACATCCTAAAGGGGTAATGGCCAGGAGTAATATTTTATTTCTATCCCACTCCCTCATATATATGTAGATATATTATTAAATATGACCGAAAAAGTAAGATTAATAATTCTAACACGAATTTTCTCAATATTTCTTATGTTTCTTTTCACTGTCAGTGGTAATTGAAAAATCAATTCTCCAAAATTCATTTTTATTTCTAGTCTGATGCGACACTTGAATGCGTTTTGTAATAACTTATTACATTTTCAAAGACTTTAGTTTACACACAAACAGCTATAACCTGCAAACACTAAACAGATTTCTTACTATGCTATAAATCAAACGGCTTTTCATTTTATATACCTGCATTTGGGTGAGGTGATATGTTACAACAGTTTTGGATGAGGTGAAAACAAACTTTCAAGACAGGATAGAACACGAAATATGGGGTAATATTTTGGGTAAAGTTCAAGGGGAAGAAAGGAAGTAACTGCAGAGGGCCTATTGGCCCATATTTCTTGATGCTTCGATATTGGTGCAGAGTCTTGAAGTGGGTAGAATATAGTTGTGAATTAATTGGCTGTTGATTGCTGGTGTTGACTTCTTAATGTGTAGTGCCTCGCAGATATCAAGCCGCCTGCTATCGCTGTATCTATCGATGATTTCCGTGCTTTTTGTTAATAAAAAACACGGAAATCATCGATGTCATCGATGAAATCGACGAAATCATCGATGTTTTTAAATAACAAAAAACATGGAAATCATCGATGTCATCGATGAAATTGACGAAATCATCGATGTTTTTGTTAACAAAAAACACGGAAATCATCGATAGATACAGCGATAGCAGGCGGCTTGATATCTGCGAGGCACTACACATTAAGAAGTCAACACCAGCAATCAACAGCCAATTAATACACAACAATATTCTACCCACTTCAAGACTCCGCTCCAATATAGAAGCATCAAGAAATATAGGCCAATAGGCTCTCTGCAGTTAATTCCATTCTTCCCCTTTAACTTTACCCAAAATATTACCCCATATTTCGTGTTCTATCCTGTGTTGAAAGTTTGTTTTCACCTCATCCAAAACTGTTGTAACATATCACCTCACCCAAATGCAGGTATATAAAATGAAAAGCCATTTGAATTATAGCATAGTAAGAAATCTGTTTAGTGTTTGCAAGTTATAGTTGTGTGTGTGTAAACTAAAGTCTTTGAAAAAGTAATAAGTTATTACGAAACGCGTTCAAGTGTCGCGTCAGACTAGAAATAAAAATGAATTTTGGAGAACTGATTTTTCAATTACTATCGACAGTGAAAAGAAGCATAAGAAATATTGAGAAAATTCGTGTTAGAATTATTAATCTTACTTTTTCGGTCATATTTTATATATATATATATATATATATATATATATATATATATATATATATATATATATATATATATATATATATATATATATATTAGGGGTACCACCTCTGGTGCAATTGCAGGGACCCACATCCTCGAAGAAGAAAACAAAGAGCATTCAGAGAAGATCTTGTGGATTCTCACCGAATACTTAATTCTTTTCTTCTCCTACCACCCCTATTATTTTTTTGTATGTTTTGTTTTATTTTATTGCAATGCTACAGTTTACAGAGAACACACACACACACACACAAATATATAACAATTAAACAATCAGCGTTCGAAGACCTCGTCCAGCTCCTCGGAGGTTGGGTGCGTACCCAGGATACAGCACGCATTTCCCCTCTGCACTGCGACACTGAGGCGCTGGAACAGGAAACTGGCTGCTCGTGGGTCTCTAGTTTTCCCAATGAGTTCCTCACCAACCTCCTTTAAAAACTTGAGTGCACATTTACCCCAGGCGCCCAGAGTCTCTGAGCCTATCGGCACGAACCTGTAACAACGTTCTAGGTCTCTGTACTTGTGGATTTTCTGGGTCTCCCTGAAGGTGGCTGCCCCACCTCCCTCCGCTGAGCTGTAACGTAAATAGGTATCAGCCAATGTAGATGCACAGGTGTAATCCCACACGACCTGTTTACCTTCCCTCCATGGCTGCAGGGTGACTCCATCTGGGCGTTTTTGGCTGTTGTCAGGTCTGCACAACTGGGGTTCCCTTTGTGCTGGACACCCAGCTGTAGCCAAACTTCTCTTGATGATGTCATTGACTGCCTCGTGTCTGGCAATCTTTCCCTGTGTCTTACGACAGATGAGACCATGGCTGCCGTATTGGTCTGCCCGTGCCTGGCCGCAAATACACCGGTGCTCGGTGGAGATAGGGGCGGCAAGGCGCAGAGCAACACCAATACTTAGGGCCCGATGATCCAGGCGGGTGCCCAAGGCGGAATTAGGGACTGCCAACAGGAAGTCCCCAGCATGGGGGCTTGCACAGCTAGGAGACGCGCTCTGTCCTTCTGAGAAGCTACGTCCAGCAATGCTTTGGCGATGTTCTCCACTATGGGGCTATCCCATTTGGCCTGTTTACCGTCGTTTGGACAAGTTGGTCGGGTGTGTGAATTGGCGAGTGTGTCCCACCGACCAGCTCCTTCCACAAATTTGGGATCACGAATCCCAATGGAGTTCCTTAGGTATTCTGGTAGTATTTCCTTCACTAATTCACTTGTAGCACTGGTCGAGGATAAGAATGCCGGCAATGCTAACTGTGTCGCCTTGCGAATACCTATACCCCCGAGTCTAACTGGGAGCGTTGCTTGGTCCCACTGGTCATCTTGCAGGGAGAGGTTTAACACTTTCATAGTTATTGTCTTTAGGAGTGAATCGTATTCCGTTAATTTTGGGCTGTCAAAAGAAGGAGCACACCTGAGGAAATAGGTAAGTCTGGGCAAGGCCAGGCACCTTGTAAGAAGGTACAACGCATCATGAGCATCCAAAGCCCCTATTCGCGCCTCCATCCTCCTCAGGTCTTTAAGCTTTTCTTCGAGGACTACCTCAATGGCGTTCGAGCCCAGAGGTGCCCCTAGCAGCACACTGTCGGTGGGAGCGATCACTTGGGCTCCTGGCAATAAGATTTGTACTGCATTTATGATTGGTTGGTTGGACGAGATGATTTCACACTTTGATGGATTTAGTGTAAGGCCTAACTCCTCTCCCCTAGATTTCACTAGCTGAAGATCTCCTAGCAGGGATTCCTGTGTCCCTGCCAGGGTGCCATCGTCCAGGAACCAGATGTTGAATTCGCTGGACAACCTACTTGTGACCTCCTTAGCTGCCATGCAGAAAAGAAAAGGGGCAAGTGGGTCTCCCTGCTGGACACCTTCTGCGGAAACAACTTCATGTTCCCCAAACAACAGTGTCGATTCCCTACTGTACCCTGCTGAAACGAAAGGAAGTAGACAAGGAAAGCTGGTTCGAACTGCTTCCAGTACCACATCCCTTTTTACCTGGTTGAAGGCATTTTTAAAGTCTAATTTAATTAATGCCTTATTTTCTGGGAGGTCCTTGATATAGGCTCGTGCTGCATGAGCTGCTGCTTCACAGCCATGGGGGACACCAAAACCTAGTTGATGGGGTCGAAGCATCGTTGCAGCGTCTATGCTGATTTTTCTGACAGCTGCCCTAGCAACAAGGCGCCGAAGTGTGTTGCCCACGGCAATGGGTCTGACTCCACCATCCTTCTTCTTAAGGGCACAAAGGGATGCTCCGAAGAAGAACGGTTTAATTGTATCTGGGATCAACCCGGAGAGACAGTCGTTGACAAACTTCGTGATCTCTGACAGCAGTGTCTCGGCAACTTCGCCGAGAACTGGGTTTGTCATCTCCTTGAGGTGCTGAGGTCTTACTCCAGTGTATCCCCCTGCTGAGCCTGGTGGAAATGACATGATGGCTTTGTATACCTCTGATGCTTGGAGGAATAGAGGTCCCATGTCTGGGGCATTTGTGTCCCAGCAGTGGGTTCCCATGATACTCTGGGAGGGTGCTTCTCTCTCAGTGAGTCGGCAGTTGCTGTTTCTCTAGGGGCAATTGTTTCTTCACTGGTAAGTAACCTAATTGCCCCTACTGTGTTGCCCTCTTCAATTTTCTTGGTCACTTGTGTTCCAAGCTTAAAATTATCATTGGAACTCTTGGGTCTTCCACGACGGTTTTTGCGTTCAGGAGGGATGGGGATCAAGTTGTCAGCTCTGGGGAAATTATTTATTGCCCTAGTGACTGATGAGGCTAGTGACTTGCCTCCTCTTGCAGGTACGCCTAAGCAAATATTGCCAAACAGAAGCAAATTATGCCATGCTTTGATGGTGGCTGCAGCATTAAGATTTTCAGACCGTTCATTCACTTTCCTTAGAAGGTCTGTATATTTCCCTGCTGCAAATGGGCGCGCATATGTATATATATATATATATATATATATATATATATATATATATATATATATATATATATATATATATATATATATATATATATATATATATATATATATATATATATATAAGTGGTACCACCTCTGGTGCAAGTGTAGGGACCCATAGCCTCGGAGAAGAAAATAAAGAGTACTCAGAGAAGACCTTGTGGATCCTCACTGAACACTTTGATATTTTCCTCTCCTACCACCCCTATTCTTTTGGTATATGTGTATACTTATCTAACTTTATTGGAAAATGTCATTACACAAAAAAGTTACAATATTGATTACATGCAGGGTACAAGGCTGCTTGTCACAAGTTGAAAAGCTCCTCCAGCTCCTCAGATGGCGGGCAGGAACCATGGATGCAGTGAGCATTTCCTCTCTGGATTGCCACACTGAGGCGCTGAAAAAGAAAACTGGCAGCTCTAGGGTCTCTAGTTGTTTCGATTAGCTTAGACCCCAACTCCTTGAAAAAGCTAGCAGCACTTTTACCCCAGGCACCAAGTGTCTCTGAGGCAATGGGGACAAAATTGTAGTGGTGCTCAAGGTCTCTGTATTTACGTGACTTGGCCGCTTCCCGGTGATTGGCAGCTCCTCCTGCTTGAGTAGCACTGAAGTCAACATAGGTATTGGCTAAAGTTGAGACGCAAGTGTAGTCCCACACCAACTGTCTACCATTCTACCAGGGGTTCACCGTGATTACATCTGGGCGACCGACAGGCTCATTAGAGTTGCGGGACATTAGGTAGCGGGGCTCTCTCTCTGCTGGACAGCCGGCTGTGGTAAGGCTTCTCTTAATAATGTCATTGACCTCGCCGTGTCTTGCATGCCATCCTCCTGTCCTTTGGCAGAGAAGACCATGCCGTCCGTACCTGTCGGCCTCTGCCTCGCCGCAAATACACCTGTATTCGGTGTGGATTGGGGCAGCGAGACGGAGAGCCACGCAATTCGGAGGGCCTGCAGTGTGAGACGGGTGCCGGTTGCTGACATTGGGATTGCTAATAGGAAATCACCTGCATGGGGAGCTGCTACTGCTCTAAGTCAGGCAGTGTCATGTGGTGTTGTCGCAGCTTCTAGCAAAGTCGCAGCTTCTTGGTCGGCAATGGGGCGATCCCAGCTGGATTGCTTATGGGCTTCAGAAGGCAGTGGTTGGGGTGCTGGTCCTGCGAGAGAGCCCTGGTGCTGGTCCTGCGATATATATATATATATATATATATATATATATATATATATATATATATATATATATATATATATATATTGTGACGGTAACGTGTTGGAAATGGTGGTCGGCAGTCTTCCAAATAGCAGATGTCAATGCTGGGCCACATATATGTAAGTTAAAAAAAAGGAAAAAAAAAAAGAGTGACTGCTTGTCTGATAATCTGTGGTAAGGTAAGGTAAGATACACGAAAACACAAAATATAAAAAATGCACTTTAATTAATCTAGAAAACAAAATAAAATAAAGACAATTCCTTGGCATTAAAAATAATGTAAAAGTAAAACACGTAAAAATATATATAATAAACTGAAAAGGGGGGAACTAGTTATGTTAACAGGAATACAAAGATAAATGGTGCTGGGAATATATGCGCAAGCTATCAACCTCTATTTGATCACACAAGGTGGGTCAAGTAGGTGTTCACAGCAAGAGCACTAGATATATTCTGCCTATAGAACTGCTGGCGGTTCTGACATTGGCTTGCGAGGAATGTGATTGGCGTGGAGCTGGAGTGGTGTGTTGTTGAACGGCCAATGAGAATGCAGGACGGCCGCAAGTCGGTAGTTTGACTGGGAGTAGCAGTTGGCGGGTCGACCAGGTGTGCAGGAGTGGGGGGAGGAGGGAGTTGCAGGTGCGTGTGGCTGTCTTGATATATACGTTTAAGCCAATGAATAACGAATCTTGAATATTGTGTTGAACGTGATCTAGCAGAAGGAGCAGGCTAAATCTCTGGGAAGAGATTATCGTCACAATATATATATATATATATATATATATATATATATATATATATATATATATATATATATATATGTATATATATATATATATATATATATATTATATATATATATATATTATATATATATATATATATATATATATATATATATATATATATATATATATATATATATATAGGGGGGTACCACCTCTGGTGCAATTATAGGGACCCACAGCCTCAGAGAAGGGAACACAGAGCATTCAGGGAAAAACTTGCCATTTAACTCTGAATACATGAGGGTGTTCGCTTCTCCTACCACCCCCTTTTTTATGGTGTACACTTTATTAAGCAAGGTTATACAGTTACATATCTGATTGTATACAAAAAATGAGCATTAAGAGAACACAAAAATAGTTCGCTTCCTAGAGGCTGTAGATTTCCTCGAACTCCTCCGACGTTGGGCAGGAACCGAGGATGCAGCGAGCATTCCCCCTCTGGATCGCGACACTGAGGCGCTGAAAGAGAAAACTTGCTGCTCTAGGGTCTCTTGTGGTGTCAATGAGCTTGGAACCAAGATCCTTTAGAAACCTTCTTGCACTCTCTCCCCATGGGCCTAGGGTCTCAGACCCTATTGGAACGAAGTTGTACCAATGATCTAATTGCCTATACTTGGCTGACTTGTCTCTTTCTCTGTGTGTCGCCGCGGCTCCTGCTGTGCCGGCAGAGAGGTTGATGTATGTGGCTGCCAGGGTGGATACGCATGTATAGTCCCATGCCAACTGTCTGCCACCCTTCCACGGACGCAGTGTATATATATATATATATATATATATATATATATATATATATATATATATATATATATATATATATATATATATATATATTGTGACGATAATCACTTTCAAGAGAGATTGAGCCTGCTCTTCCCTTCAGTAGTCACGTTTAATGCACAGCCGTGGCCCGCGCCGGTAAAGGTACCTGCGGTGGTGGTGACGGCGGCAGCAGAGATGAGACCGACAACTGAGGCGGTGGCAGCGACGTCGTCAGTCAACTCAGGGATGACAGCGGTGTTAGTGACGCAGAAACATTAACTGGAAGAGGAAGTCGATCTGCATCACCATATTTTAAAATGATTCATGACCTTAACGAACGTGCAATAATGAAAAAGATAATATTCTGAGTGACAGTAATTATGCCATACGACTTACAGAGAACATTCATTCGCGGACCATCCCGAGTTGCACAGTGATCAAGAAACTGATGATGTCACCAGATGTTCCTGACGACACCAAACGCCAGGTTGGTGTGGCTCTTTACGTCGTAGAGTCACTTATTGACACATTGTGTAAGTGAGACGAGGACAACAGTGGGACCACCAGTCCCACGGAGGAACAACACCAAGACGATGGCTGCTGTTGACACAAGGACCATTAAGTTTCTAAGTTGGAACATTCGTAGCATCAACAAAAGACTGAATGATCTAATTGCACATGTTACCAGTAACAACATAGATATAATTGCTCTACAGGAACCCTACACGTCCAACATGATAAACAAAACCCCACCAAAGATCAGAGGGTATGCATCCTATAATAACAGTAACGCCACAGGCCTATTAACATACATCAGAAGTGATTTACCGCACATTCTTGTGAGCACGTCACACAATGTACACACACAGTGCCATCACTTTCATGTACAAACTGCAGCAGGCCACTTCTCATTCCTCAACGTATATGCCAGAAGCCAGAAACTCAATGTAGCATTGTTCCCAGATCTAGACAATCATGGGACAATATACATGGGAGATTTTAATGCTAGACATATTACGCTGGGAGACAGTACTAACAACAATAATGGATGCAAATTTATCAAATATGTTTATGACAACAGATTAACCGTGTATACTACGGATACCCAAACTTATTTATTGGGCGGCAGACTTGATTATGTAATGGGTAGAAACCTTGTGCAAGATAGGATGGAATGTTCGTTGGTAAATCACTTGGTTAGTGATCACTATGCAGTCTCTGCTTCCTATGAGGTACAGTGTGATGTACCTAATAGACATCAGAGACGGAAAATGAATATTCCATATGGTTTGCATAACCACTTTATTATTTGTATGTCAAACTGGTATCAAGATTACACAATAACGAATGTAGAAGCCTTCTCCAGAGATCTCGTTGATACGATTACTACCTACTACGACACATGGGTGTGTTGGGGAACAAGTCGTAAGCCTAGCAGAAGTGGACAACACCTGCCACCACCCAAGTGGGTCCTTGACCCCGTATTTGTTAAAGAACATGAACGAGTAAAGCAACTTGGAGATACATATAAACGAACCAAAGCACAAGGTGATTTGCATGCATTTGTAGTTGCAAATAGAGAGGTGAGAGACATGAGCAACGTCATACGTAATAAACATTGGGAAGAGTTCCTACAAAGTATAAATGAGCAAACAACACTTGTTGAAGTTTGGGAAAAGATACGAAAAATCTCTAGAAGCAACCCAACCAAACCACTGCACCACAGCCCACTAGAACAAGCAAACATTCTCCTTGATCAATGGGCACTAACATCGAGCTACGACTCACTTCCAATTAACATACAGCATAAACTTAATGACACACGCCCCAACAGACAACGAACCATCAATCTTACCTGTACAGGTATCGACGTGTCGGACCTTAATGATGTAACTGAATGGGAATTAAATCATGCACTAAAGATGAGCAAATCAACTGCTCCTGGAGAGGACGGTATTACTTACAGTTTACTGAGATTAGTCTCACAAGTACCAGGTAATCCACTATTAGTGTTGTACAGAATGAGTTTACGTGAAGGAGTATTACCTGATGCTTGGACACAGAGTGTCATTGTTCCCATCCCCAAACCACACTCAGATAATTATAGACCCATATCTCTAACATCGTGTGTCTGTAAAGTGCTTGAACGCATCGTCCTTAACAGACTCATGTATCGTATACAGGGGCACTTGTCACCTCAACTGTTTGGATTTATGCCTGGGCTCAGTACACAACACTGTTTTGCTGAATACTTCGCACATGTTGAAGCTTCCCCTCAAACAGTCTTCATCGACCTAGCAGCAGCTTTTGATACAGCAAACAGGGAAATCATACTGGAAAAGCTTGCCGAGCTGGGAATACAAGGAAAATTACTGAAATGGATAAAGGGCTATTTGTCTAATCGAATACCATATGTTTTGTTTAATGGTGTTAAAAGCACAGAGAGCAAACACTTTGAACTGGGATCTCCACAAGGAGAGGTCCTCAGCCCCTGTTGTTGTTCAACGTTCTGATGCATAAACTTATTAAAGATCTTCCAACTAATAATGAAGACACTGTCATTTGTTATGCTGATGATATATGTTTACAGGCTGCCTCCGAGCCTAGAATGCAAGTTCTGCTCAATGCTTTTGCTACTAGAGCTGAGGAATGTGGCCTTCTTATCTCTGTACAGAAAACTCGTGCCCTCATTCCATGTGGTATTCCACCAGCCAATTATCATATAGATGGGCGAGCACTTGAGAACTGCGAGTCTTACAGATACCTTGGTGTCCCCATTAACGACCCTGGGTACCTTTCTTCTCTCAAGAGGAGACTGTGGGAGAGATTAAAGCCCTTGCGGGTCCTTGTTGGTGTCAATCATGGAATTAACGTGAGACTTGCTAGAATGTTTTATGTATCATTTATACGCTCTGTGATTGATTACAATGCTCTACATCTCACACTGTATACTGAAAAAGAGCTGAAATCTCTTGAAACCTTGCAAAATGAAGCTATGCGTCTCATCTTGGAGCTCCAAAGTCCACGAGAATAGTTAATATGAGAGCAGAGTTAAAATTACCTACCATAAGTGAGAGAATTTTGTCTATTAGCACAGTTTCGGCGTGAAGGCATTGAGTAGATCTAGGCAACACATGAAGTTTCAAGCTAAACTTTCTAATATGCTGCACTCGCCTGAGGTTTATAGAAGAAGAATGAAATCTGATTATGTATTTTGGTTCTACAAGGTAGCCAACTCCATCAAAATATTAAATATGTACCCAACTCAATTAATGATTAATCAACCAATTACTCCATGGGATAACTGGGATCTATCAGTTGATTTTGTAAATGTGCCCCAAGAAGATAGTGTGCACTCTACTTTATTAAAACAGTTAACACTGAAAAGCATCACTGAAGTACTCAGAGTATGGGTAACGATGTGTATCAGTGCTATACCGACGGCTCTGTAGAAGAAGGTGGACGATGTACCGGATGTGCATGTAATATATTTGAACAATCTTCTCTCGTACATACAGCAATGAAGCGCGTCAATGACTGGGCAAGTACAACTCAAACCGAACTTGCAGGCATATACCTTGCCACTGAATTTTTAAAAGACAAAGGCAGTGGACTTATATACTGTGACTCGCAGAGTGCACTCCTGGCATTGAACGCACATAGTAGTGACACCCAAAAATAGTCAGTGATATTCGAATGAATGTTTTAGCTGCTAAAGAAAACAGATTTGAAATTAAATTCCTATGGATACCATCACATGTTGGCATCTCAAGGCATGACACTGTTGATATGCTTGCAAAGACAGCCTGTAGAAAACCAGTGGTAGAATTGATATGGGTGTTCATTAGCAGTGACAAAGAGAATACTTAAACAAATGTCTAATGAAGAGATCCCAAACCTAACAAATTCACAAGACCTGAAAGTTGTAGCATTAAATATTATGATAGATATCGGGAGGAGACATTCACATATGGGGACTAATAGAACAAGAACCCGGCAATGTGATTATAGTGGCCAGAATACG
Organism: Procambarus virginalis; assembly: GCA_020271785.1. Classification (NCBI taxonomy): domain Eukaryota; kingdom Metazoa; phylum Arthropoda; class Malacostraca; order Decapoda; family Cambaridae; genus Procambarus; species Procambarus virginalis. Next base: position 23,419,153 of record WNGS01167372.1, on the reverse strand, counting down.
CCGGGGATATAGGACGTATCTGGCAGCTTCTCAAAACCCAAATGTCGAGTACACAATTGTGTCAACTTTGTGAAAGAGAAAACATGCACTC
>WNGS01167372.1:23410339-23418062 GCA_020271785.1 Procambarus virginalis | reverse complement strand
CAACACACCACCCCCCTCTGCATAGAAACCCTCCCTTCCCCTCACTTACCTTCCCCCACCCAACCCTCCCTCCCCCCCACCCCCATTCTGACCCGACACCCCATCCCCATTCCCATCATGTCCCCCTCCCACCTTTCCCCCCAGTCCCCCCTCCCCCTTCATCCCATACCCCTCCCTATCCCTCCTCCTCCCATCCCCCTTATCCTCCATGTCCCCCCTATCTCCTTAACCCACACCCTCCCTGTCCCCCCTTCCCTTAAACCCCCACCCCCACCCCAAAATCTCTGAGACCCTGCAAACCACCTCACAGATCTTCTCACCCACGGAACAGCTTCCCACACCAGCAGAATGCTCGCCAAGAAAGGGACATGAAAATGAACAGAAGAAAGTGAGCTTCAAGGCGATGTACACTAACATAGATGGGATTACAAATAAAACAAGTGAACTCGGAGAATGGGCACCTAGAAGAAAACCCAGACATAATAGCACTCACAGAAACAAAGCTAACGAAAATCATAACAAACGCAGTGTTTCCACAGGCTACTATGTAGTGAGGAAAGAGAGAGAAGGGAGAGGAGGAGGTGGTGTAGCTTTGCTACTAAGAGAAGGTTGGAGTTTCAAAGAGATGGTAATTCAGAACTGTGAAGGTTTCAGTGACTACATATCAGGCACCATAGCAACTGGAGGACAGAAAATTATAGTAGTCATATATAACCCCCACCGAATGACAGAAGACCCAGACAGGAATATGATAGAAACAACTTGGCCACCATCAATATAATAGAGAGAGCAGCTTCTGTGGCTAGCAGGAACGGATCCAGACTACTAATCATGGGAGACTTCAACCATGGGAAGATAGATTGGGGGAACAGAGACCCACATGGAGGCCCAGACACATGGAGAGCTAAGCTGCTGGATGTGGCAACAAGAAACTTTCTAAGTCAACACGTCAAGGGACCGACAAGAATGAGAGGAGGGGATGAACCAGCCTTGCTTGATCTGATATTTACCCTAAATGAGTCGGATATAAGGGAAGTTAAGTTGGAAGCCCCCTTGGGAATGAGTGATCATAGTGTATTGAGCTTTGAGTACCTGGTTGAGCTAGGAATTATCACCCCCAAAAAGAACTGGGAACCAAAGGCTGGCGTACCGAAAGGGAAACTATGAGGAGATGAATAAATTCCTATGGGATATACATTGGGACACAGAACTCGGAACCAAGTCCGTACAAGACATGATGGACTATGTCACCCAAAAATGTCAGGAGGCTGTAAGCAGGTTTGTCCCAGCCCAACAGGAAAAAACAGAGAAGCAAAGGAAGAATCCGTGGTTTAATAGGGAATGTATGAAAGCAAAGGAGCTGAACAAAAGGGCATGGAGGAACTTCCGTAATAACAGAACACCAGAAAGTAGAGAGAGATACCAGAGAACCAGGAACGAGTATGTTAGTGTGAGAAGAGCAGCTGAGAAAAGGTATGAAAATGATATAGCTAATAAAGCCAAGACCGAACCAAGCTACTACACAGTCACATCAGGAGGAAGACAACAGTGAAGGAACAGGTGATGAAACTTGGGCGAGGACAGGTACACAGAGAATGACAAAGAGGTGTGTGAAGAACTCAACAAAAGGTTCCAGGAGGTCTTTACAATAGAACAGGAGATGTCACGGCGCTAGGAGAGGTGGCAGCAAACCAGGTGACCTTGGATAGGTTCGAAATTACAAGAGATGAGGTCAAGAAGCACCTATTGGAGCTGGATGTGAAAAAGCTGTTGGGCCGGATGGAATCTCACCATGGGTATTGAAAGAGTGTGCAGGAGCACTTTGCTTGCCACTCTCCATAGTGTATAGTAGGTCACTGGAAACGGGAGACCTACCAGAAATATGGAAGACTGCTAATGTAGTACCAATATACAAAAAGGGTGACAGACAAGAGGCACTGAACTACAGGCCAGTGTCCTTAACTTGTATACCATGCAAGGTGATGGAGAAGATTGTGAGAAAAAACCTAGTAACACATCTGGAGAGAAGAGACTTCGTGACAACCCATCAACATGGGTTCAGGGAGGGTAAATCTTGCCTTACAGGCTTGATAGAATTCTACGATCAGGTGACAAAGATTAAGCAAGAAAGAGAAGGATGGGCGGACTGCATTTTTTTGGACTGTCGGAAAGCCTTTGACACAGTACCCCATAAAAGGTTGATGCATAAGCTGGAGAAACAGGCAGGAGTAACTGGTAGGGCGCTCCAGTGGATAAGGGAGTACCTAAGCAATAGGAAGCAGAGAGTTACAGTGAGGGGTGAGACCTCAGACTGGCGTGAAGTCACCAGTGGAGTCCCACAGGGCTCTGTACTTGGACCTATCCTGTTTCTGATATACGTAAATGATCTCCCAGAGGGTATAGACTCATTCCTCTCAATGTTTGCTGACGACGCCAAAATTATGAGAAGGATTAAGACAGAGGAGGACAGCTTGAGGCTTCAAGAAGACCTGGACAAGCTGCAGGAATGGTCGAACAAATGGCTGTTAGAGTTTAACCCAAGCAAATGTAATGTAATGAAGATAGGGGTAGGAAGCAGGAGACCAGATACAAGGTATCATTTGGGAGATGAAATACTTCAAGAGTCAGAGAGAGAGAAAGACCTGGGGGTTGATATCACGCCAGACCTGTCCCCTGAAGCTCATATCAAGAGGATAACATCAGCAGCATATGCCAGGTTGGCTAACATAAGAACGGCCTTTAGAAACTTGTGTAAGGAATCTTTCAGAACATTATATACCACATATGTCAGACCAATCCTGGAGTATGCGGCTCCAGCATGGAGTCCATATCTAGTCAAGCATAAGACTAAACTGGAAAAGGTTCAAAGGTTTGCCACCAGACTAGTACCCGAGCTGAGAGGTATGAGCTACGAGGAGAGACTACGGGAATTAAACCTCACTTCGTTGGAAGACAGAAGAGTTAGGGGGGACATGATCACCACATTCAAGATTCTCAGGGGAATCGACAGGGTTGATAAAGACAGGCTGTTTAACACAAGGGCACACGCACTAGGGGACACAGGTGGAAACTGAGTGCCCAAATGAGCCACAGAGATATTAGAAAGAACTTTTTTAGTGTCAGAGTGGTTGACAAATGGAATGCATTAGGAAGTAATGTGGTGGAGGCTGACTCCATACACAGTTTCAAGTGTAGAATGATAGAGCCCAATAGGCTCAGGAAACTGTACACCTGTTGATTGACGGTTGAGAGGTGGGACCAAAGACCAGAGTTCAACCCCCGCAAGCACAATTAGGTGAGTACAATTAGGTGAGTACACACACACATATACACACATCAGGAATCTGTGCATTAGTTGATAGAGAGTTGAGAGGTGGGACCAAAGAGCCAGAGCCCTTCCTATTCCAGACCTACTACCCAGGCCCTACCCCAGACCTTCCTACCTATCTTCCTAGATGACCAGCCCCCATTCTCTCCCCAAGCACCCCTCCAGACTCCATTGACCCTCCAGACGCCTCCCGGATCCCCCAGCCCCCATTCACCCCACAGACAACCCCAGATCCCCCCCAGACCCCGAGAGATAGGGCGAACTCTGGTACCTGAGTTTCCATGAAGAATCTCAAAGTTTGGCACACCAATGCTAATGGGGTATCCAATAAAGCAGAAGAGATGAAAGAAATAGTGAGTGAGGCAGATCCTGACATAGTTGCAATAGTGGAAACTAAAATAAATGTCATGATCTCGGATGCAATCTTTCCAGAGGGCTACCAGGTGATAAGACAAGAGAGGACACAGAGAAAGGGAGGGAGAGTGGCACTCCTAATAAAGCAGAAATGGAAGTTTGAAGACCTGGGAAATCGGGTTACCAATGAGAGCACAAGCTTCATACATGAAACTCTGACAGCAGATGGGAGGAAGACTGTGATCTTGGTAATCTACAATCCCCCACCAAACAGTAGAAGACCCAGGCAGGAGTATGATGGCAACAACAAGGCATGCATAGATGAACTGCAGAAGGCAGCAACATTAGCTCACAGAATGAGAGCGAAGCTGCTGGTCATGAGAGGATCTAACTCATGGAGAGAAAAATTAGGATTCAAGGAATCCTCATGGAGGGGAAGAAACGTGGAGAGCATAGTTAGTAGATGCTATAGACAGGAATTTCCTAATAAAACACGTAAAGGAAGACACAAGGGAAAGAGGAGGAGATGCACCGAGCTTATTAGACCTGATTTTCACCCAGAACGTAGAAGACAACGATAATTTGGAGCATAAAATACCTCTAGGGGCCAGCGACCATTGAGTCCTAGTCTTTGACTACATAATGGAATTCAAACTTGTGACCATGGAACAAGAGGTCAGGGAAAGGAGAGTTGACTACAGGAAAGGGGACAGGAGGATAAGGGACTGTCTGGAAGAAGTGCAGTGGGAGCAAAAAATTAGAGGAAAAACAGTCAAATATATGATGGACCTAGTCATACGGAAGTCCAGGAGGCCGAAGAGAGATTTATACCAACAGTAAAGGGAAAAAATAAGAGGGAATATAATAACCCATGGTTTAATAGACAGTGTCAGGAAGCAAAAATGGCCAGAAGGCGGGAGTGGAGGAAGTACAGAAGACAAAGGACAGAGGACAACAGGATCAGATGCAACAGAGCTAGGAACGATTTCATGAACATAAGACGAACATCAGAAAGGAACTATGAGAACGATATTGGGATCAAAGCGAAAAAGCAACCTAAATTACTACACAGCCTTTTCTTTAAGAAGAAAAATGTTGGTGAATGACCAAGTGACAAGACTAAGGAAAGCAGAGGGGGCATATATTGAAAGAGACAAGGAATTCTGTGAGGCACTGAATGCCAGTTTCCATGGAGTGTTTACAACCGAGCCTGAGCAGCCCCCATTGTTGGAAGGGGTTACCCTAGATGAAAGACTATCAGATATAGAGGTGACAGCAGGGGCGGTAATGAAACAGTTGACAAAACTGGATGCAAATAAAGCGGTTGGACCAGACAAAGTATCACCATGGATACAAAAGGAGGCAGTGCAGGCCATCATCGTGCCTCTGGCAATGATCTTTAATAAGTCACTTATGTTGGAGGTATTGCCCAGTTGCTGGAAGAAGGCAAATGTCATACCGATTTTCAAGAAAGGCGATAGGGAGAAGGCACTTAACTATAGACCTGTATCACTGATAAGCATCCCCTGTAAAATTCTTGAGAGAATAATTAGGCTACGACTGGTTGCACACCTGGAGAACGTTAGGTTTGTGAACAAACATCAACATGGGTTCTGGCAAGGGAAATCGTGCCTAACAAACCATTTGGAATTCTATGATGTAATAGCGAGGATAAGACAGGACAGAAATGGTTGGGCAGACTGCATATTTCTAGACTGCCAAAAGCCTTTGATACAGTACCGCACATGAGACTGCTGTTCAAACTCGAGAGGCAGGCGGGGGTGGGAGGAAAGGCCCTAGCATGGATAAGGAACTACCTAACAGGAAGGAGCCAAAGAGTTACGGTAAGGGGCGAGAAGTCGAACTAGCGAACAGTAACGAGTGGAGTACCTCAAGGATCGGTACTGGGACCAATTCTATTTCTAATATATGTTAACAACATGTTTAGATGAGTAGAGTCCTTCATGTCGATGTTCGCAGATGACGCAAAGTTGATGAGAAGAGTTGTGACAGATGAGGATTACAGGATCCTCCAAGAGGACCTGAACAGGTTGCAGAGATGGTCAGAGAAATGGCTGCTGGAGTTCAACACGAGCAAATGTAAAGTTATGGAAATGGGACTAGGTGATAGGAGACCAAAGGGATAGAACACAATGAAGGGGAACTACCTACCAGTGACGACTCGAGAAAGAGACCTGGGCATGGACGTAACACCCAATCTATCTCCTGATGCACATATAAATAGGATCTTGAGGTTATCTTGAGATGATTTCGAGGCTTTTTAGTGTCCCCGCGGCCCGGTCCTCGACCAGACCTCCACCCCCAGCAAGCAGCCCGTGACAGCTGACTAACACTCAGGTACTTATTTTACTGCTAGGTAACAGGGGCATAGGGTGAAAGAAACTCTGCCCATGGATAACGACAGCAGCATACTCTACACTGGCAAAAGTTAGAACATCATTCAGAAACCTAAGTAAGGAGGCATTTAGGGCGCTTTACACTGCCTATGTGAGGCCAGTCTTAGAGTATGCCGTCTCATCACTGAGTCCCCATCTGAAGAAGCAAATAAGGAAACTGTAAAAGGTTCAGAGGTTTGCAACGAGACTCGTCCCACAGTTACGATGGATGTGGTATGAGGAGCGCCTGAAGGAAATGTGCCATACGACACTAGAAAGAAGAGGGGAGAGGGGGGGACATGATAGGAACGCATAAAATACTCAGGGGAATTGACAGAGTGGACATAGACGAAATATTCACACGATATAGTAACAGAACGAGGGGACACGGGTGGAAGCTGGAAATTCAGATGAGTCACAGAGATGTTAGGAAGTTTTCTTTTAGCGTGAGAGCAGTGGAAAAATAGAATGCACTTAAGGAAAAGGTTGTGGATGCAAATACTATTCATAATTTTAAAACTAGGTATGATAGGGAAATAGAATCTTAGTCATTGCTGTCAACAACCGATGCTCGAAAGGCCGCATCCAAGAGTCAATGCTAGATCCTACAGACAAAAATAGGTGAGTACAAATAGGTGAGTACACACACTCACTCCACAATCACACACATGCTCACGAGTGAGCTGATTACTAGAAGAATACAAGATTACATTTTGTTCTGAAATTAAAAAGTTAAATTCTTACCTGTACCACAGTGTTATATTTAGGAATAATGTGCAAGGGGGTCATCGGATCCCATATTCCAACTGTAGCTATAAATTTGCTATTCTAGGATGTCGCAACAAATTAATAAGAATGTATGCTACAATAAGAATAATTTGAAGTATGTCTTTCTATAGATCATCCACGTAAATTTAATCTGTGTTGTGAAAATGTGCGAGACTGATGCTCAATAGTTTTGTGGATCCAGTAGCAGTATTAATTGATTTCTTTCCTACTGAATGTTCCACATCAGCTCCAGACCTCACTTACGTGATATATATCAACATTCCAATTAATTTTCTATTTGATATATCACGTTAGTGGGATTTCCTTGTCTTGGAAGTTAGAGGGTTCGGTTGATGACCTTTACCTACACCAGAGTGCTTAGGGGTTATATGTGAAACTTGGACCGGCTTCAGTAGAAGCCTGCTAACTTTCCGTGGACTCAGTGGAATCCCAGGTTGTATAACTTAGACCATGTTGTGGTACAGTGGTAAGGTGCGTTGCTTGACGTACCTTGATCACTGGTTAGAGTCTGATTTTCTAAATACTCTCAGCATTACTATAACAATACTCTCAGTGCCACTCTTGCAGTATCAGTGCCACAATAACATGCTGAGTAAATCTGTTACTTCAGGTCTGGAGAGCTGCAGCGGAAGTGCCAAGTTTCTGGGCGGATTCCGTGAGGTGGCGAACACGCTGGAGTCCTGACACACTACCAACACCAGTCCACAGTCCACCCACTCAACACCAGCCTCAGGCAAACCAAACGGAGCCTCGCCCGTGACAGCAGTTATCTGCACCTCCATTGGAGCCAAGAGAGGGGTAGCAACCTCCACCCTGTACATAGCGTCTAGGCCTCTGTCCCTGTCAGCCTGTGACG
>WNGS01167372.1:23385626-23402175 GCA_020271785.1 Procambarus virginalis | reverse complement strand
GTTTATTTCATTGAGAGCAGCAGCTTCTGCCTGTAGAATTCGATCTCCCTCTGCTCATCATGGGGGGACTTTAATCATGGAGGATAGACTGGGAAAACAGAGAACCACTTGGGGGTGAGGAAACATGGAGAGCGAAACTGCTAGAGGTGACAGTCAAGGGTCCCACGAAAATGAGAGGCAATGATAAACCAGCAAGACTCGACCAAGTATTCACTCTGAACGATTCAAACATAAGGGAAATCGGTCTTGAAGCCCCCGTGGGTGTGAGTGATCACAGTGTACTTGTTGTTTGAATATCTGGTCGAAGAATGGTTAATGTACTCAAGGAATGGACCAGAAAACAAGGGCCGGGTCATTCCGGAAGGGAAACTACGAGGAGATCAGAAAATTCCTAACTGAAATGGCTTGGGAAACAGAGCTCAGAGGAAAGACGGTTCAAGTCACGATGGACTACATCACACAGAAGTGTACGGAGGACATCAGACAAGTACGTCCCAGTCAAAAAAGGAAAAAAACGAAATGGAAATGAGAAACCCCATGGTTTAATCAGAGTTGCCAAAAGCTAGCAAAGCAGCTAAGGAAAAGGCAGAGCATCGAGAAACTATAGAAACAACAGAACACTAGAGAGCAGAGAAAGCTACCAGTAGCGTGCCAGGAATGAATACGTCCAGGGTGAGAAGAGAGGTAGAGAGGCAATATGAAAATGAAATAGCGAGCAAGGCAAAGACACCCAAACTGCTGCATAGCCACCTGCTAGAGGAGTTTGATATTACCAGTGGGGAGGGAGAGAAGCATCTGTCTAGATTTGGACGTGACACAAAAGGCTATAGGCCCGGATGGAATCTCACCATGGATCCTTAAGAAGGAGCAGAGGCTCTGTGCCTACCACTCTCCATGGTGTACAACAAGTCACTGGTAACAGGCGAACTGCCAAAAATTTGGAAGACGGCCAATGTAGTCCCAATATACAAGAAGGGTGATAGGCAGGAGGCACTGAACTACAGGCCAGTGTCCCTAACTTGCATTCCATGCAAGATGATGGAAAAGATTGTGCGAAAAAAGCTAGTGGAACATCTGGAGCAAAAGAACTTTGTAACACAACATCACATGGGTTCAGAGATGGCAAATCATGCCTAACAGGATTAATTGAGTTCTATGACCAGGCAACAAAAATCAGGCAAGAGAGAGAGGGCTGGGCAGACTGCATATTTCTGGACTGCCAGAAAGCTTTTGACACAGTACCACATAAGAGACTAGTGCACAAACTGGAGATGCAGGCAGGAGTGAAAGGGAAGGTACTCCACTGGATAAGAGAGTACCTAAGCAACAGGACACAGCGAGTCACCGTGAGAGGTGAGGTCTCGGAGTGGCGGGGAGTCACCAGTGGAGTCCCACAGGGATCAGTCCTTGGACCTATACTGTTTCTGATATACGTAAATGATCTTCCAGAAGGAATTGACTCGTTCCTCTCGATGTTTGCTGATGATGCGAAAATTATGAGGAGGATCAGGACAGAGGAGGATAGTATGAGGCGACAAGATGACCTAGACAAACTGAAGGAATGGTCCGATAAATGACTACTAAAATTCAACCCAAGTAAATGTAAGGTAATGAAACTAGGAGGAGGAACTAGGAGGCCAGTCACTGGATACCGAATTGGAGATTAAGTCCTTCACGAAACGGACAGAGAGAAAGATCTGGGAGTTGATATCACACCAAACCTGTCTCCTGAAGCCCACATCAAAAGAATAACATCAGCGGCCAATGCGAGGCTGGCTAACATCAGAACTGCTTTCAGAAACCTGTGTAAGGAATCCTTCAGAACCTTGTATACCACATATGTAAGGCCAATCCTGGAGTATGCAGCCCCAGCATGGAGTCCGTACCTAGTCAAGCACAAGACGAAGCTGAAAAAGTTCAGAGGTATGCCACTAGGTTAGTCCCAGAACTAAGAGGCATGAGTTATGAGGACAGACTACGTGAACTGCACCTCACGTCGCTGGAAGACAGAAGAGCTAGGGGAGACATGATCACCACATACAAAATTCTCAGGGGAATTGACAGGGTGGAGAAGGATGGATTATTTAACACGGGTGGCACACGCACACGCACACGGGGACACAGGTGGAAGCTGAGTACCCAAATGAGCCACAGAGACATTAGAAAGAACTTTTATAGTGTCAGAGTAGTTAGTAAATGGAATGCACCAGGAAGTGATGTGGTGGAGGCTGACTCCATAGTTTCAAATGTAGATATGACAGAGCCCAGTAGGCTCAGGAATCTGTACATCAGTTGATTGACGGTTGAGAGGCGGGAACAAAGAGCCAGAGCTCAACCCCCCGCAAACACAACTAGATGAGTACAACTAGGTGAGTACACCCCCCCCCACACACACCCCTACACCCCCCCACACACACCCCCTACATCCCCCCACACACACCTCCACACCCCCACACATAACCACACACGCACATATATCCTGGAGTATTCGGCTCCAGCATGGAGTCCATATCTAGTCAAGCATAAGACTAAACTGGAAAAGGTTCAAAAGTTTGCCACCAGACTTGTACCCGAGCTGAGAGGTATGAGCGAATAGGAGAGACTACGGGAATTAAACGTTGCTTTGTTGGAAGACAGAAGAGTTAGGGGGGACATGATCACCACATTCAAGATTCTCAATGGAATCGACAGGGTAGATAAAGACAGGTTATTTAACACAAGGGCACACGCACTAGGGGACACAGGTGGAAACAGAATGCCCAAATGAGCCACAGATATATTAGAAAGAACTTGTTTAGTGTCAGAGTGGTTGACAAATGGAATGCATTAGGAAGTGATGTGGTGGAGGCTGACTCCATACACAGTTTCAAGTGTAGAATTGATAGAGCCCAATAGGCTCAGGAACCTGTACACCTGATGATTGACGGTTGAGAGGTGGGACCAAAGAGCCAGAGCTCAACCCCCGCAAACACAATTAGGTGAGTACAATTAGGTGAGTACACACACACATACGCACACACATCAGGAACCTGTACATTAGTTGATAGAGAGTTGAGAGGTGGGACCAAAGAGCCAGAGCTCAACCCCCACAAGTACAATTAGGTAAGTACAATTAGGCAATTAGGTAACTAAACACACGCACACACATCAGGAACTTGTACATTAATCAGGAAGAGGAAATCAGGAAGAGCAGGGTAGAATGGAAAGAAGAAATAACTAGGCTTACAAAGGAATTTGGCTGGAATAAGGGAAGCACGTCAGGGTAAGGGGGAGTAGTGGGGGATAGAGTAGCGAGTGTGAGAGGGGTGGGGGTCAGCCAGGGGGGAGGCGACCAGCATGACCCTGCACCGAGAAAGAGGTCAATCATAATCCATGCATTACTTGAAGCCAAGGCACCATCGAGGCAGGAAAGGATGGAGATTGAAGATTTGGAGCTACAGGGAATCTTGAGAGATATCAGAGCCGAGATGGCAGGGAATGAGGTGCAAGTCCACCGCCTATTGAGCCTTATAACTGTGACAAGAAACGACCTGTCCTGGTACAGTTCACTAACGAAGAGGCAGTGGATTACCTACTGCATCACAAACATTTACTCAGAGGTAGCCAAAACTACTGCAACGTGTATATTGACAGATACATGACAAAAGAGGAACAGATAGCCCACAGGGCGAGCAAACCTCCACAATACAACTCTTCCCATTTGAGCGTAGTTACCCACCCCAGTGCTAACCCATCCCGTGCCCCACCCTGTGCTAACCAGCTCACACCTGCTTCCCAGGTCACTCCCTCCCCAAATCAGCTCTCCCTGCCCCTGCTTATCTCCCCAACACCTCCCCTGACCCCTCTGACCCCATTGCATTCAAATCCATATGCTACATCCCACAATCCAAGGACCCCCTCATCCCCTCAACCCCCAACCCCCAGTAAACCCCCCACGCCCTCATCCCCTCATCCCCCAAAACTCGCCCAGCCCTCACCTCTCCTCATCCCCTGCCCCCCTCGCAATGGTAGGGGTCACATGGACCCCCCGTGGGGAACGAGGGGATCCTTTCACCTCTTCCTCCATTTCCCTCTTCCCCCCTTCAGCCCCAATGCCCACACTTACCCCTGAGTTCCCCCTAACTAATACAACCTCCCTCCCACTCTCATTATCCATGTTCCATCCGCCCCTCTTCCCCCCAACCCCTCTATCCTTCTCCCCCCAACCTCTCAACTTCTATGTGACTCTCAACCTTACGCTACCTCTCAATCCCTCTATGCCTCTCAGACCCTTACCAATCTGCAGACCCAGCATGCCCTTCCTAATCAAGACCTACCTACCGAGGCCCTACCCCAGACCTTCCAATCTATCTTCCTAGATGCCCAACCCCCATTCTCTCCCCAAGCACCCCTCCAGACTCCATTGACCCCCCCCAGACACCTCCCGGGTCCCCCCATACCCCAATCACCCCCCCAGACAACCCCCAGATCCCACCAGACCCCGAGAGAAAGGGCGAACTCTGGTACCAGAGTTTCCATGAAGAATCTCAATGTTTGGCACACCAATGCTGAAGGGGTATCTAATAAAGCAGAAGAGATGAAAGAAAGAGTGAGTGAGGCAGATCCTGACATAGTTGCAATAGTGGAAACTAAAATAAATGACATGATCTCAGATGTAATCTTTCCAGAGGGCTACCAGGTGATAAGAAAAGAGAGGACACAGAGACAGGGAAGGAGAGTGGCACTCCTAATAAAGCGGAAATGGAAGTTTGAAGACCTGGGAAATCGGGTTACTAATGAGAGCACAAGCTTCATACATGGAACTCTGACAGCAGATGTGAGGAAGATTGTGATCTTGGTAATCTACAATCCCTTACCAAACAGTAGAAGACCCAGGCAGGAGTATGATGACAACAACAAGGCATGCATAGATGAACTGCAGAAGGCAGAAACATTAGCTCACAGAATGAGAGCGAAGCTGCTAGTCATGGGAGGATCTAAATCATGGAGAGAAAAATTAGGAATCAAGGAATCCTCATGGAGGGGAAGAAACGTGGATAGCAAAGTTAGTAGATGTTATAGACAGGAATTTCCTAATACAATACGTAAAGGAAGACACAAAGGAAAGAGGAGGAGATGCACCGAGCTTATTAGACCTGATTTTCACCCAGAACGTAGAAGACAACGATAATTTGGAGCATAAAATACCTCTAGAGGCCAGCGACCATTGTGTCCTAGTCTTTGACTACATGATGGAATTCAAACTTGTGACCATGGGACAAGAGATCTGGGAAAGGAGAGTTGACTACAGGAAAGGGGACAGGAGGATAAGGGACTATCTGGGAGAAGTGCAATGGGAGGAAGAAATTAGAGGAAAAACAGTCCAATATATGATGGACCTAGTCATACGGAAATGCCAGGAGGCCGAAGAGAGATTTATACCAACAGTAAAGGAAAAATAATAAGAGGGAATATAATAACCCATGGTTTAATAGACAGTATCAGGAAGCAAAAATAGCCAGAAGGCGGGAGTGGAGGAAGTACAGAAGACAAAGGACAGAGGACAACAGGATCACATGCAACAGAGCTAGGAACGATTTCATTAACATAAGACGAACATCGGAAAGGAACTATGAGAACGATATTGCGATCAAAGCGAAAAAGCAACCTAAATTACTACACAGCCTTTTCTTTAAGAAGAAAAATGTTGGTGAACGACCAAGTGACAAGACTAAGGAAGGCAGAGAGGGCATATACTGAAAGTGACAAGGAAATCTGTGAGGCACTGAATGCCAGTTTCCATGGAGTGTTCACTACCGAGCCTGAGCAGCTCCCATTGTTGGAAGGGGTTACCCTAGATGAAAGACTATCAAATATAGAGGTAACAGCAGGGGCGGTAATGAAACAGTTGACAACACTGGATGCAAATAAAGCTGTTGGACCAGACAAAGTATCACCGTGGATACAAAAGGAGGCAGTGCAGGCCATCGTCGTGCCTCTGGCAATGATCTTTAATAAGTCACTTATGTTGGAGGTATTGCCCAGTTGCTGGAAGAAGGCAAATGTCATACCGATCATCAAGAAAGGCGATAGGGAGAAGGCACTTAACTATAGACCTGTATCACTGATAAGTATCCCCTGTAAAATACTTGAGAGAATAATTAGGCTACGACTGGTTGCACACCTGGAGAACGTTAGGTTTGTGAATAAACATCAACATGGGTTCTGGCAAGGGAAATTGTGCCTAACAAACCATTTGGAATTCTATGATAAAATAACGAGGATAAAGCAGGACAGAAATGGTTGGGCAGACTGCATATTTCTAGACTGCCAAAAGCCTTTGATACAGTACCGCACATGAGACTGCTGTTCAAACTCGAGAGGCAGGCGGAAGTGGAAGGAAAGGCCCTAGCATGGATAATGAACTGCCTAACAAGAAGGAGCCAAAGAGTTACGGTAAGGGGCGAGAAGTCGAACAAGCGAACAGTAACGAGTTGAGTACCTCAAGGATCGGTGCTGGGACCAATTCTATTTCTAATATATGTTAACAACATGTTTAGATGAGGAGAGTCCTTCATGTCGATGTTCGCAGATGACGCAAAGTTGATAAGAAGAGTTGTGACAGATGAGGATTGCAGGATCCTCCAAGAGGGCCTGAACAGGTTGCAGAGATGGTCAGAGAAATGGCTGCTGAAGTTCAACACGAGCAAATGTAAGGTTTTGGAAATAGGACTAGGTGATAGGAGACCAAAGGGACAGTACACAATGAAGGGGAACTGCCTACCAGTGACGACGCGAGAAAGAGACCTGGGCGTGGACGTAACACCCAATCTATCTCCTGAAGCACATATAAATAGGATCTTGAGTTTATCTTGAGATGATTTCGAGGCTTTTTAGTGTCCCCGCGGCCCGGTCCTCGACCAGGCCTCCACCCCCAGCAAGCAGCCCGTGACAGCTGACTAACACTCAGGTACCTATTTTACTGCTAGGTAACAGGGGCATAGGGTGAAAGAAACTCTGCCCATTGATAACGACAGCAGCATACTCTACACTGGCAAAAGTTAGAACATCATTCAGCAACCTAAGTAAGGAGGCATTTAGGGCGCTTTACACTGTCTACGTGAGGCCAGTCTTAGAGTATGCCGTCTCATCATTCAGTCCCCATCTGAAAAAGCAAATAAGGAAACTGTAAAAGGTTCAGAGGTTTGCAACGAGACTCGTCCCACAGTTACGAGGGATGGGGTATGAGGAGCGCCTGAAGGAAGTGTGCCATACGACACTAGAAAGAAGAAGGGAGAGGGGGGGGGTCATGATAGAAACGTATAAAATACTCAGGGGAATTGGCAGGGTGGACATAGACGAAATATTCACACGATATAGTAACAGAACGAGGGGACACGGGTGGAAGCTGGAAATTCAGATGAGTCACAGAGATGTTAGGAAGTTTTCTTTTAGCGTGAGAGCAGTGGAAAAATGGAATGCACTTAAGGAAAAGGTTGTGGAAGCAAATACTATTCATAATTTTAAAACTAGGTATGATAGGGAAATAGAACCGTAGTCATTGCTGTCAACAACCGATGCTCGAAAGGCCGGATCCAAGAGTCAATGCTAGATCCTACAGACATAAATAGGTGAGTACAAATAGGTGAGTACACACACTCACTTTACAATCACACACACACATCCACACATGCTCACGAGAGAGCTGATTACTAGAAGAATACAAGATTACATTTTGTTCTGAAATTAAAAAGTTAAATTCTTACCTGTACCACAGTGTTATATTTAGGAATAATGTGCAAGGGGGTCATCGGATCCCTTATTCCAACTGTAGCTATAAATTTGCTATTCTAGGATGTCGCAACAAATTAACAAGAATGTATGCTACAATAAGAATAATTTGAAGTATGTCTTTCTATAGATCATCCATGTAAATTTAATGTGTGTTGTGAAAAGGTGCGAGAATGATGCTCAATAGTTTTGTGGATCCAGTAGCAGTATTAATTGATTTCTTTCCTACTGAATGTTCCACATCAGCTCCAGACCTCACTTACGTGATATATATCAACATTCCAATTAATTTTCTATTTGATATATCACGTTAGTGGGATTTCCTTGTCTTGGAAGTTAGAGGGTTCGGTTGATGACCTTTACCTACACCAGAGTGCTTGGGGGTTATATGTGAAACTTGGACCGGCTTCTGTAGAAGCCTGCTAACTTTCCGTGGACTCAGTGGAATCCCAGGTTGTATAACTTAGACCATGTTGTGGTACAGTGGTAAGGTGCGTTGCTTAACGTACCTTGATCACTGCTTCAAGTCTGATTTTCTAAATACTCTCAGCATTACTATAACAATACTCTCAGTGCCACTCTTGCAGTATCAGTGCCACTGTAACAAGCTGAGTAAATCTGTTACTTCAGGTCTGGAGAGCTGCAGCGGAAGTGCCAAGTTTCTGGGCGGATTCCGTGAGGTGGCGCACATGCTGGAGTCCTGACACACCACCAACACCAGTCCACAGTCCACCCACTCAACACCAGCCTCAGGCAAACCAAACGAAGCCTCGCCCGTGACAGCAGTTATCTGCACCTCCATTGGAGCCAACAGAGGGGTAGCAACCTCCACCCTGTACATAGCGTCTAGGCCTCTGTCCCTGTCAGCCTGTGACGACTTCACGAGGCTGCAAAACCTTGAGTGTGGAGTCAGTCCTGTCTCGCCGCCAACGCCAGACCCTCCTAGTGCCTTCGAAAGGAAATGATTAGCTTGTTGGTAGTGAAGAGTTCTTAATTATCTGTCCAGGAATTATTGCGGTATTGTCTCTGATTCACATGTATGAATTATTAAATATTAATTAATTCACATGTATTATAACAGATGTGAATCATTTATTGGCCTTATATCACACACGCGCATATATAACACACACACACATTATATAATATTAATATATATATATATATATATATATATATATATATATATATATATATATATATATATATATATATATATATATATATATATAAAAGGGAAGGGAGTACCACCTCTGGCTGGAAGAAGGAGGACCCATAGCCTCGGAGGAAACCACACATAACGCATTGGAGGGAATGAAGGTCCCCCTATATATAGTATATATATAAATATATATATATATATATATATATATATATATATATATATATATATATATATATGTCGTACTTAGTAGCCAGAACGCACTTGTCAGCCTACTATGCAAGGCCCGATTTGCCTAATAGGCCAAGTTTTCATGAATTAATTGTTTTTCGACTACCTAACCTACCTAACCTAACCTAACCTAACTTTTTCGGCTACGTAACCTAACCTAACCTATAAAGATAGGTTAGGTTAGGTTAGGTAGGGTTGGTTAGGTTCGGTCATATATCTACGTTAATTTTAACTCCAATGAAAAAAATTGACCTCATACATAATGAAATGGGTAGCTTTATCTTTTCATAAGAAAAAAAATAGAGAAAATATATTAATTCAGGAAAACTTGGCTTATTAGGCAAATCGGGCCTTGCATAGTAGGCCAAAAAGTGAGTTCTGGCTACTAGGTACGACATATATATATATATATATATATATATATATATATATATATATATATATATATATATATATAACTGAAAACTCACACCCCAGAAGTGACTCGAACCCATACTGCCAGGAGCAACGCAACTAGTATGTACAGGGACGCCTTAATCCGCTTGACCATCACGACCGGACCTAAGGAAGTGATAGCCGAAGCTATTTGAACCACTTCCTCGCCGGCACTCGGATGGTAATCTTGGGCATAGCATTTTATCAAATCACCTCATTTTTTGGGGCAACATGTGAGGAACACAAATGCGAACAAGCCTGAATGGTCCCCAGGACTATATGCAACTGAAAACTCACACCCTAGAAGTGACTCGAACCCATACTGCCAGGAGCAACGCAACTTTTATGTACAGGGACGCCTTAATCTGCTTGACCGTCACGACCGGACAAAAGGAAGTGATAGCTGAAGCTATTTGTAGTTAATAAGGTCTGCCTTGCCTGGAGCCCATGTCATTAGGGACGAGAACAGCACCCTCCTTGGAGCCCCCTTGGGTCTAACGCCATTGAGGAGATCCTTGACAAGAAAATCGCAGACCTTAGGAGGATGAAAGACAGATTAGGTGACATCGATGCACACGATGCTTTTTATCTCCTCACCAAATGCCTATCCCTTCCGAGGCTAACCTACTTCCTGAGGTGTGCCCCATCTTACAACAACCGAAAGCTTGAAGAGTATGACCTCTTACTGAAGACCATGCTGGAAAAAGTTGTTAACCTCTCCCTCAACGAATGCCAGTGGAAACAAGCCACTCTCCCTGTTAGGCTCGGTGGCTTGGGTGTCCGCACCGCCACCCAAATTGCTGTCCCAGCCTTCCTGTCTTCCTCCTCAGCATCCGATGACCTAGTTAAGGAAATACTGCCTAACACCCTGAGTGATGTAGCGGGGATACAGGACCCCCACTACACTGAATGCGACACGAAATGGCATGACATGGGAGACCCAGCCCTCAGACCAGCCATGCCGAAAGCCAAGAAACAATCCAGTTGGGACAGCCCCATTGCAGACAAAGAAGCCACAGCTTTGCTGGAGGCAGCAACAACCCCCAGTGATCGTGCACGCCTCACAGCTGTGTAGGCTCCCCATGCATGGAACTTCCTTTTGGCAGTCCCTATGTCTGCGACAGGCACACGTCTTGATCTGCAGGAGCTCCGTATTGCAGTCGCTCTCCGTCTTGCTGCCCCTATCCACTCTGTTCATAGGTGTATTTGCGGCGAGGCAGATGCTGACGAATATGGATTACATGGCCTGCACTGTGGAAAATCTGGTGGTTGGCACACTAGACACGACGAAGTCAACGACATCATTAAAGAAGCCTTGCCTCTGCTCAGTGTCCAGCGGAGAGAGAGCCACACAACCTACTGAACCATGACTCTGTTAGCTTTGCCGGCCGACCAGACGGAATCACACTGCGTCCGTGGAATGGTGGCAGACAGTTGGCATGGGACTATACTTGCGTATCCACCCTGGCAACCACATACATCAACCTCTCTGCCGGCAAAGCAGGAGCCGCGGCGACACACAGAGAAAGAGACAAGTCAGCCAAGTACAGGCAATTAGATCATCGGTACAACTTCGTTCCAATAGGGCCTGAGACCCTAGGCCCATGGGGAGAGAGTGCAAGAAGGTTTCTTAAGGATCTTGGTTCCAAGCTCATTGACACCACAAGAGACCCTAGAGCGGCAAGTTTTCTCTTTCAGTGCCTCAGTGTCGCGATCCAGAGGGGGTAATTCTCGCTGCATCCTCGGTTCCTGCCGACGTTGGAGGAGTTCGAGGAAATCTACAGCCTCTAGGAAGCGAACTTTTTTTTTGTGTCCTGTTAATGTTCATTTTTTTTATACAATCAGATATGTAACTGTATAACCTTGCATTATAAAGTATACACCATAAAAAAGGGGGGTGGTAGGAGAAGCAAACACTCTTATGTATTCAGAGTTAAATGGCAAGTTTTTCCCTGAATGCTCTGTGTTCCCTTCTCTGAGGCTGTGGGTCCCTATAATTGCACCAGAGGTGGTACCCCTCTATATATATATATATATATATATATATATATATATATATATATATATATATATATATAATATATATATATATATATATATATATATATATATATATATATATAGCTACTAGGTACGACTAGGTATATATATATATTAGCTACTGGCTACTAGGTACGACATATATATATATATATAAGATATATATATATATATATTATATATATATATATATATATAATATGTATATATATATAATATATATATATATATATATATATATGTATATGTCGTACCTAGTAGCCAGAACTCACTTTTTGGCCTACTATGCAAGACCCGATTTGCCTAATAAGCCAAGTTTTCCTGAATTAATATATTTTCTCTATTTTTTTCTTATGAAATGATAAAGCTACCCATTTCATTATGTATGAGGTCAATTTTTTTTATTGGAGTTAAAATTAACGTAGATATAGACCGAACCTAACCACCCTACCTAACCTAACCTAACCTATCTTTATAGGTAGGTTAGGTTAGGTAGCCGAAAAAGTTAGGTTAGGTTAGGTTAGGTAGGTTAGGTAGTCGAAAAACAATTAATTCATGAAAACTTGGCCTATTAGGCAATCGGGCCTTGCATAGTAGGCTGACAAGTGCGTTCTGGCTACTAGGTACGACATATGTATAATATATATATTATTATATATATATATATATATATATATCATAATATATATAGAGCGCGTCTCCAGCTGTGCAAGCCTCCCATGCTGGGGACTTCCTGTTGGCAGTCCCTAATTCCGCCTTGGGCACCCGCCTGGATCATCGGGCCCTAAGTATTGGTGTTGCTCTGCGCCTTGCCGCCCCTATCTCCACCGAGCACCGGTGTATTTGCGGCCAGGCACGGGCAGACCAATACGGCAGCCATGGTCTCATCTGTCGTAAGACACAGGGAAAGATTGCCAGACACGAGGCAGTCAATGACATCATCAAGAGAAGTTTGGCTACAGCTGGGTGTCCAGCACAAAGGGAACCCCAGCTGTGCAGACCTGACAACAGCCAAAAACGCCCAGATGGAGTCACCCTGCAGCCATGGAGGAAGGTAAACAGGTCGTATGGATTACACCTGTGCATTACATTGGCTGATACCTATTTACGTTACAGCTCAGCGGAGGGAGGTGGGGCGCCACCTTCAGGGAGACCCAGAAAATCCACAAGTACAGAAACCTAGAACGTTGTTACAGGTTCGTGCCGATAGGCTCAGAGACTCTGGGCGCCTGGGGTAAATGTGCACTCAAGTTTTTAAAGGAGGTTGGTGAGGAACTCATTGGGAAACTAGAGACCCACGAGCACCAGTTTCCTATTCCAGCGCCTCAGTGTCGCAGTGCAGAGGGGAAATGNGGAGACGGCGAATGTGGTCCCAATATACAAAAAGGGCGACAGGCAAGAGGCACTGAACTACAGGCCAGTGTCCTTGACTTGTAAACCATGCAAGGTGATGGAGAAGATCGTGAGAAAAAACCTGGTAACACATCTGGAGAGAAGGACTTCGTGACAAATCGCCAACATGGGTTCAGGGAGGGTAAATCTTGCCTTACAGGCTTGATAGAATTCTACGATCAGGTGACAAAGATTAAGCAAGAAAAGAGAGGGCTGGGCGAACTGCATTTTCTTGGATTGTCAGAAAGCCTTTGACACAGTACCGCATAAGAGGTTGGTACATAAGTTGGAGAGACAGGCAGGTGATGCTGGTAAGGTGCTCTAGTGGATAAGGGAGTACCTAAGCAATAGGAAGCAGAGAGTTACGGTGAGGGGTGAGACCTCCGATTGGCGTGAAGTCACCAGTGGAGTCCCACAGGGCTCTGTACTCGGTCCTATCTTGTTTCTGATATATGTAAATGATCTCCCGGAGGGTATCGATTCATTTCTCTCAATGTTTGCGGACGATGCCAAAATTATGAGAAGGATTAAAACAGAAGAGGACTGTTTGGGGCTTCAAGAAGACCTAGACAAGCTGAAGGAATGGTCGAACAAATGGTTGTTAGAGTTTAACCCAACCAAATGTAACGTAATGAAGATAGGTGTAGGGAGCAGGAGGCCAGATACAAGGTATCATCTGGGAGAGGAAATTCTTCAGAAATCAGAGAAAGAAAAAGACTTGGGGGTTGATATCACGCCAGACCTGTCTCCTGCAGCACATATCAAGAGGATAACATCAGCGGCATATGCCATGCTGGCCAACATATGAACGGCATTCAGAAACTTGTGTAAAGAATCATTCAGAACTTTGTATACCACATATGTCAGGCCAATCCTGGAGTATGCAGCCCCAGCATGGAGTCCATATCTAGTCAAGGATAAGACTAAACTGGAAAAGGTTCAAAGGTTTGCCACCAGACTAGTGCCCGAGCTGAGTGGTATGAGCTAAGAGGAGAGACTACGGGAATTAAACCTCACTTCGCTGGAAGACAGAAGAGTTAGGGGGGGACATGATCACCACATTTAAGATTCTGAATGGAATTGATAGGGTAGATAAAGACAGGCTATTTAACACAAGGGGCACACGCACAAGGGGACACAGGTGGAAACTGAGTGCCCAAATGAGCCACAGAGATATTAGAAACAACTTTTTTTAATGTCAGAGTGGTTGACAAATGGAATGCATTAGGAAGTGATGTGGTGGAGGCTGACTCCATACACATCTTCAAGTGTAGATATGATAGAGCCCAATAGGCTCAGGAATCTGTACACCTGTTGATTGACGGTTGAGAGGCGGGACCAAAGAGCCAGAGCTCAACCCCCGCAAACACAACTAGGTACAACTAGGTGAGTACACACACACACACACACACACACTCGGGACTCGGGTCGAGGCAGCCGCGTGGGAGGGTCGAGGGCTTGAGGCTCCGCATTAATCGTCCATAAAATCGGGCTTCTTAGGTTTACAGTGATTGACACAGAACTGGGATATCACAAAGTGTATAGCCGCACATAGAAAAAATAAGCACGGTGATATCACTAGAACTTTTGTGCTAAACAGAATAATCACAGCTCCAGGCCACGTGGGGAGCATAGGGCCACGAGGCCGATGTTTACATATTAGTATCAACGTGTACTTCGACTATAGTGAACAGTGATACAGTAAATTAGTGAACGGTAACACAACAGGCGAAAGGATGCAGCATACTGAAACAACCAGCAGCACCGATCCACTGGCACTCAGTGGAAGAGTGGGACTCCACACCACGTGGAGAGTCGACGAATCCACCGAGGACCTCGACATAAGGACATCATTATAAACTCACCTGGTTGTGCGAGCGGGACGGTTTTGGCCGGTGAGTACTGCCTGCTTCTGTCAGTTAACTGATGTACAGTGAGGTCAATCATAAGAGAAATCTTGTTCAGTTTATCATATATATTTAGACTCTCAAAGTGGCTCATTCCGGGTAGAAGTGTAACTCATTGGGGACCCTCGTGACACGCACAAGCAAACATATACACAAACAAACACATACACAAACAAATACACACACACAGTAAAGGGATGGAGTAAATCAAAATACGAAACGTTTTTACTTATGAGAAACATCACTCCAGTCACGGCATAACCCCCCCACCATCCCCCTCTTTCCCACCCCATCTTTCCCGAAACCCTCCCCCATGCATGGGAACCGGCTAGATAGCGGCCTTTGACACTTGGTTGACAACTGTTGGACAACTGACCATACCGTCTATCTATCATCATCCTCCTCCTCCTCCTCCCCCTCCTTCCCCCTAAGCATACACAAATAGTTCTTTTCTGTGCCTCTCCCCCTTTTCTCCCAATATCTTTCCCCTACACTTACTCCGCACGCACACACGCGCACTCACGCACGCACGCACACACGCACGCTCCCCAACTCACTCTACCAAAATCCTCCCCCCCCCCCACTCCCACTTCCCCCTACTACTGACCAGAAATACACACACACACACACACACACACATACATCACCCCCCCCCTTTTCACACTGCCTCTGTAGCATACCAGATCCCCCCCCTACACCCAAACCCCTCCCACACAGTGGGACTCCCTCCCACTATCTGACCACCTGACCTGAAGTGACATCTCCGCCCCCTCCAACCCCCTCCCCCCAGTTTCCCAGGCATCCCCTCCCCTACAAGCACACACACACACACACACACACACAAGCGAACAAGCACGCACGCACTTGCACGCACACGCACAAACACACACATACAACAAACACACACTCAAAAACACAAACACACGCACAAGAAAAAGCCAGTACGTTTTTTTCCCCTAAGCCAGAGAAAATGATGGAGGGACATCACCAAATACAGGGACAGGGGAGAATGGTGGATACTACGTTTGAATGGCTCATCCAGACATTAGGGGGATTCGGCAGAGACCTGCAGGCAATGCAAATGGGGTTCAACAGAGACCTGCATGAAATGAAAATGGGATTCAGCAGAGACCTGCAGGACATGAAAGAGAGGTTTGGCAGAGACCTGCAGGAAATGCAAACATTAATACAGAACCAAAGAGTGAGTTAGAGGAAGCCAGAGAGGAGGTAAAGAGACTCAGGGAAAATCAGAATTCAAACAAACACAGGGTATGCAACCTCCTGGAAACAGGGAACGAAGCTGATGGAAGGCTCCTTCCAGTGGGACTCTTTTGTAGAAATACTGCAGAACAGCCCAAGTGCCAAGGCCGCTCTAGAGGCAGCAGCTATGAAAGCAGCTACCACACAGGAAGCTGCAAAATGCACTGAACAAATGCTGGAAAGGAAACAACAATTATGGTTGTAGGAATACAGGAACCAGAGGGATCCAATCGGGAGAAGTGGAGAAGGAGGGACGAGCAACCATGACAGAGATCTTGGAGGGACTGGATATGGAGGAGGTAGATGGAAACATAGAGAAGGTAGATGAAACATAGAGAAGGTTTTCAGGCTG
>WNGS01167372.1:23374501-23384626 GCA_020271785.1 Procambarus virginalis | reverse complement strand
TCTTGAGGACCTAACAAGAGACAAGGATGGAGATCAAGCAGTGAAATATTAGCTTTCATTATGGCTAACTATAAAATATAGTGTTTTATGGAATTATTACTAGAATATTTTTTTTATATATTAATTTTATTTAAATGAATACTGTCGCATTAGGCGTTGTATCAACGTTATTTTTTTAATAAAAGTTTTTTTTCGTGTGGGAGAAAGCTGTATGTCGTTAGAGACGTGTTTGGTGGTAGTGGTGTGTAGTGAGGTGTGCTCGACAGGTGACACTCTGGTGTCCCGAAGATACACTCAATAGGCTGGAAGCACGTTTCGTATTTTTCTAAAGTTCATCTGATTAATAAAATGCTGGGATGTTGTTATTTTGCTGCGTTTAATTATCCTGTTGTTGTTTGCATGTGAAATGTGCTAGAATTACGTGTGCTAGAAATCTGAATGCAAGAATTACGGAAGAAAATGTTACTACGGAACTTTTACCTGAGGTAGCAACCACGGAACATGCGAGTGAGACAGCAGCTATAAGCATGATGTGACTAAAATGCAGTTACAGAACAAACTGGTGCCGATGTAAGAGTTACGGAACAAAATCTGGTTGAGGAAATTGTTATGGAAAAAAGAAGTATCAGAGCGTGAATTTCATATATTATAAGAAACTAAATAAACCCTTTCTAAGAATCAAATACGTTCATTCAGTAATATAATTATTTTCACGCAGCAGTTTAAGGACATTGAAAGCACATATGTAACCACGTGTGTCGAGATACACGTGGTTACACATGTGCCTCGACTTTGTTTTTACAACCAAAACGCTGGCTGAGACGATATTCTGGGTCCAGGAATAGTGCCCCATAGATATACATAGTTATAATAGTCAAACGCTAATCACCATCTCCCGACATTGAATGTGATAATTAAGCAACCTTTACATTTGGGAAGTCAACCACCCCATAGCTATACATAGTTATAATAGTCAAACGTTAATCACCATCTCCCGACATTGAATGTTATAATTAAGCAACCTTTACATTTGGGAAGTCAACCACCCGACTTTAGGGAGTTTAACCAATATTCTTTAGTGGAAATACATTTTCTACACGTGAGAGACCGTATGAGTTTGAGAGCTGAATATTGTCAGTCTGTGAATCAATATTCAGGTTTGAAGATTTTCTACATTCTAGCACCTGCATATCAACCAATTTACATATTAATGAAAATTCTGTGGGTCACAGGCACGGAGGATGAGAGGGGCGACTCTGTTAGATGTCACAACAAGAGATCACGACCGCAGAGAAATATGAAGTGCAAATATAATTATATTCGCATGTAGACTACTAATTAATTTCTTCCACAAAATTTACATCTTTAGAATTACACTTTAGATAAAAAAAAAATACTCTCAAATGATTTCTTAGGGGACCAACAGTTTGAGTAGAATAAACAAACAAACGTTAAAATTCAGTTATGTAAAACATTTCTTTTATTCCTCGCCTGTTGTGATAATGTATATTTACCAAATGGAAATATCTATTAATTTAATCTGTGTGCTTAAAAAAATATAAACAAACTTCCATTTTTAGATAAAGAGCATCACAGACCTTTGGGCTTCACAGTCAAAATTGAACCAGAAGCCCACATATTTTTTGGCTTATGCATTTCAATTCTTTTGATATCAATGTTAACGGTCTTTAATTTATACCCCATATACAAGGGGAGGAAAATGTTTGGATCTATATGTGGATCATTACTGAAACAAGGTGCATAATAAAATTAAATTTCATTAACCACGCACCAATGACTAAATTATGTTTAAATCAACGGTCTACCTCAGTACTGACTGGGTTGAATTGGTCGCCAGTCAGGGTGCTTAGTATTACAACCATCTGCGACTAGACATGCAGTAACTTTGTCGTTTGCATACAGGAGCACCAAAGCTCTGTTTGCTCCTGTAATGTCAAGTTTCACCATGTCTAATGTGTCAATCTGTTTTCGGGATACCATAGTACTTATGTCACATATTACTCACAGTTTCTATGCTGCCAATGTTCATAGTTTCCCTGTGGTAGATTTACAGTTATCATCTATCAGCAGGCACCAACCCCTCCACACTTACAATAGCACGTCCCATAGTTCAATTCAATTTTTTTCAATATTATAGACCCCATACCTATCCCGTGGGTGGTGTTGGAAAGGGTTACAAAGGCACATAATCTGTTCAGGAAATGAACCACATAGTTCGTTTAGCTAAGCAAGTAACACTCTTTTGAAGCTAGTTACACAATTATTAATGTTATATATACATGTATATATATATATATATATATATATATATATATATATATATATATATATATATATATATATATATATATATATATATATATATATATATATATATATATATATATATATATATATATATATATATATATATATATATATATATATATATATATATATATATATATATATATATATATATATATATATATATATATATATATATATATATATATATATAATCATTTACATATATACATATACACACCGATAATCTTTTGTATCACAAATCCCATTATTTCAATGATAATTGTAATTTTCCAGTCCCACTTCCAGTGTGCAATTTACATACCATTTTCCATCCTATTCGAATATCACGGATTAGCTAAGTCCTAATGAAGGCTCTTAATTTAGTTTTGAGAAATCTTGATAATTCTCAGTAAATTATAACAATTATTCTATGAATTACTCTCCATTCTGTGGCAACTAATATTTTAATCCATGATATAAACCACTATTCCACAGTGCATCCTGTTAAAGGTTAGCACTGAGGAGAAATCTTGGTGCTTCTCAGTAAATTATAATAAGCACGCTATAAATTATTACATATAGTAATGATTCTTTCGCTTAACAAGATCATATACAATAGTGTTAGTTTTGAAAAACTTAAATAATGGCTACCACCTGTTGGAGGGTTATTGGTTCCACAACCACCTGTTGGATGCGTATTGACTCCATTACCACCTGTTGGATAAGTATGGGGTCCACTACTGCCTACAGGAAGGTTCCGTCCGGCCACTGCAGTTGTTGTCGACCCGGCGAGGAGTGAGGACCTGGGTGTCGCTGCTGACGTGGCTTGTGTCCCGTATTTTTGCAGAGGGGCCCTTGGGGCCGTGACGGTCTGCGATCATGGGGAGGCCTATGCCCCATGTCACCAGGCAGGCCTCCTTTGGCCTGGAGTTTTCTGAGATTGCTTTCTACCACGCTGTGGAGGTGGTAATGACTGAAATGTTATGTGTCCCAGTGGAGTCTGTATATGGTGTGCAAATGCGTGCCGGACGGCGGGCGATAGTCAAGTTCAACTCCCCGGCGATTTATCAAGGTCTCGTCACGCACCGTGATGGGCGCTCATTCGATCTTCATGGAGATGGTGTGTCGGTAACCCTCTCCGACAGTTGTGGAACCACGACGTATGTGGCAGTTCATGGGATGCCTTTTGAGTTCCCTGAGGATCTCCTACGTCGGTACTTTGCCCGGTTTGAGCGGGTTCTACATGTGAGGATGAATGCTGTCCCCACCGGGAGATGGATGGGGGTCCCGTGTGGGACCCGCACTCTCGCCATGCACCTCCGGGATCCTATGCCATCCTCCATCATGCTGTTCAGGTTCCCGATTCGTGTTTTTCACGCAGGACATCCTCGGACTTGTTTTCGGTGCAGCCTTCCTGGTCACCTGGCCGCAGGGGGTGAGGGAGCGCCGGGTAACCCCTGTTAACTTTTTCCAGGAAGAGGATTTTCCCCCGCTGTCGGCCCCAGACCTGTCTCAACGTGATGAACCGTGTGTTAATTCCCTGCTGGTTTCTGCCTCGGTGTTGGATGGTGGTGTGGATGTTGACGTGAGGGTTGGGGCGGTCCCACCCCAGCCACCAGCTTCCCCGCCTCCGACGTCCCTGCCCCTGTCGCTCCAGCCATCCCCGTCTCGGCCGCCCGTGCCTGCTCCGTCCCTGCATGTAGCGTCTCTTGTCCCTTTGGATGTTCGCGGCAAGGAGTCTCTTGCTGTGTGGTGCTCGTCGACTATTTGGGTACCGAGGTTATAGGGGTTTATTTATGGGGTGCCTAATTGGATGCCTCGGCCTTGTGCATCTCCTGGTAGACCGGTGTCCGAAGACGTCCAGTTGGTCTGGGAGGTGAACTGCTTGCGCTTCCCAGCAAAGGAGTTTCCAGACAAGTATTGTTAGTGCCTGTGTTTACTTGCATACTCTGTCTGTGATTTTGTTACCGTGTCTGCGGTTCTATGTCTGTTTTGTCTCCGTGTTCGATTTCGCCCTGTTGGGCGGTGTGCTTGTGTGTGTGTTCCGAGTGCATTTTTTTTTGGTTGTGCTGTGCTGTGCTGTGTGTGTTTTGTGTTCTGTTGTTTATTTTGTTTCTAGGGCTGTTTGTGTGTGTGTGTTTGTTTGCCAGTTCCTGCGTGTTCCGGTTATGACACATGCCAGCCCTTCAGGCTGGCATGTGTTACTAGATTTGTATATATTTTGTACCATGTCATTCTGTGTCTTTTTCATGTTTCCTGTTGTATGCTTATTTGTTTTTCTGTTTTATGTTTCCTTTCTCTGTTGTTCTCATGTTCGTTTGTGCTCTATGGATCACTGCTTGTGCTGTTTTGCCTAGCTGTTTTTATGTGTATTTAATATACTTTTCTATGGATTTTGTATTGTTCTTTGTTTTCCCTTTTGTTATGTTGCTCTGTGTTACTTGTTATCTGTGTTGTTGCCATTGTGTTCCTTGTTATTATGTGCTTTACTGTTTTATTTGGTTAATTGTACACTGTTTTACTTTGTTTTAAAAATAAAAATAAAAAAAGAACTGCCTACAGGATGGGTTCGGGGTTCGCAACCGCCCACTGGATGGGTATGGAGCTCACTACCGCACACTGAATGGATATGGGGTCCATTACCACCCACATGATGGGTATCGGTTCCACTACTGCCAGTAAGATGGGTATATACCTGGTTGATATCTGGTTGATGGGGTTCTGGGAGTTCTTCTACTCCCCAAGCCCGGCCCGAGGCCAGACTTGATTTGTGAGAGTTTGGTGCACCAGGCTGTTGCTTGGTGCGGGCCGCAGGCCCACATACCCACCACAGTCCGGGTGATCTGGCACTTCTTGAAGGAAACAATCTAGTTTCCTCTTGAAGATGTCCACGGTTGTTCCTGTAATATTTCTGATATGGTCCATTACCGCGCACAGGGTGGGTATGGGGTCCACTACCATCTACAAGAAGGGCAAGGGGTCCACTACCACCAGTAGGATGGATATGAGGCCTATAACCGCCCATAAGATGGGTATGGATTCCACTACCACCCGCAGGATTGGTATGGGGTCCATTACCGCACACAGGTGGGTGGTAGTGGACCTCATACCCATCCTATGGGCTGTAATGGACCCCATACTCATCCTGTGGTCGGTAGTGGGCCCCATACCTATCCTGTGGGCGGTAGTAGACCCCTTACCCATTGTGTGGGCAGTAGTAAACCCCATACCCATCCTGTTGGCAGTACTGGACCCCATACATATCCTGTGGGCGGTAGTGGGCCCCATACCCATCCAACAGTTGGTAGTAGATCCCCCATAAACATCTTACAGGTGGTAGTGGACCTCAGATACATCGAGTGAATAGTTGATGACCCTGTATTCATCCCGAGGATACACTGGCAGTGTTGAAGGCAGCAGTGTTCAGTGTACAGATTCCCAAGTAGGAAGACTTTAGAGGCAAGACCGACGAGAGCCATCAACATCAGAGGCTGGTGTCACGTGACGGACTTGGCGTGGTGAGAGGCGATGTAGTGTTATTTTATTCCGTCGTTGTAGATGTTCTTTAGTTCCCCGAGACGGTCTGGTCTTCGTTGCCTTCCTTACTGTCTGGCTGTGGTCGTCTGAGGTGGAAGTTACGATAAGACAGTTATACAGCTGATAAATTTCAAGGTAAACATATGGCTCTAACAGGCAGAACTGAAGAGGTTGGAGTTTTAGAGGGCGTGTAGGAAGGAACTGGGAACCGCTCGACATGTAAGGCTCCTCTTGAGACTTATACTCCAGGTGCTTGAGAAGTACCGTGGAAAGACGGAGACAGGAAGACCGAGAAAGGTGACGGGAAGTTCTATTTTGAAGACGAGAGAAACCCTGAGGACCCATCCGGCATCACGTGTTGCTCGTCGAGGATGCCATTTGTGTAGAAAAATATTCTGAATAATGTCATTCTGGTCTTTAATATTATAAAGCATAAATGTTCACACTTTAATAAGTTAAAATCACTAAATTTGTCATTAACGATCAATATTCTAAGTCTATTAAAAGCAAATATTTAACACCATCCAGTGTTGCCAGAAACTTTTTTTTTTAGGCTGTTATTGCATGTACCGAATATTTTAGTTGTTGAGCGGCCATTAACAGTTCTTGACTGACGGACGATTACTACTACACTGCCGATTATATTGCAAATGTTGCTCTATTGCAATACATACAATAGAATGTTGTATTTTATTTGTGAATTAGATTTTAAAATGAACAACTTCAAACATCCAAACTGGGGATCATTTTTGGTTCATTAGAGACTCTTTCGTATTTGGGAAAGTGAAGGAGTGGCTGTTGGCCATTGATAATTGACAATTTTGAGTCGTAAAATGTTAACCAATGGGGTAAGTTTTACGGTCAATGGCATCCAATCAGCGGTCAGGTTTGGTTGGCTGCTGGTTATAAAAGGGACGATCAGACAAACAGCACGACAGTGTTTTACCTTAATTTTAGTATCCAGTTCCAGGTACGTTTCCTGAAGTTTACCTGTATGTAAAGGATCTTGTCCCTTGTTGCGTCCCCCTCCCTTGCTCTGGTTTCCCGTGCTGGAACAAATGAAGTGTATGTGGGAAAACTACCATTATTTCATACTTACCTTGAAGGTTAGCTTAAGTGAGCATAATGCTGCGTGTGGTACTAAAGCAGACCAGAATTGCCGTGTGAGGCTCCTCTACCCCACTTGCATCATGCGAGAGGCCAGCCATTAAGTCACGTCTGGCCTTCAACCCTAAAAATTCTATTAAATATATATTTCAAATTCATATATGTGTACAATGCGGTTTAGCATTTTTTTTAAACTTTAAGCGAAAGGATCATTACTATATGTAATAATTTATAGAGTGTTTATTATAATTTACTGAGATGCGCCAAGATTTCTCCTCAGTGCTAACCTTTAACAGGATGCACTGTTTAATAGTGGTTTATATCATGGATTAAAATATTAGTTGCCACAGAATGGAGAGTAATTCATAGAATAATTGTTATAATTTACTGAGAATTATCCAGATTTCTCTAAACTAAACTACGAGCCTTCATTAGGACTTAGCTAATCCGTGATATTCGAATACGATGGAAAATGGTATGAAAATTTCACACTGGAAGTGGGACTGGAAAATTACAATTATCATTGTAATAATGGGAATTGTGATACAAAAGATTATCGGTGTGTATATGTATATATGTAAATGATATATATATATATATATATATATATATATATATATATATATATATATATATATATATATATATATATATATATATATATATATATATATATATATATATATATATATATATATATATACACACACATACATGTACATGTATATATAACATTAATAATTGTGTAACTAGCTTCAAAAGATTGTTTCTTGCTTAGCTAAACGAACTATGTGGTTCATTTCCTGAACAGATTATGTGCCTTTGTAACCCTTTCCAACACCACCCACGGAATGGGTATGGGGTCCATAATATTAAAAAAAATGAATTGAAGTATTAGACGTGCTATTGTAAGTGCGGAGGGGGTTGGTGCCTGCTGATAGATAATAACTGTAAATCTACCACAGGAAAACTATGAACATTGGCAGCATAGAAACTGTGAGTAATATGTGACATAAGTACTATGGTATCCCAAGAACAGATTGACACATTAGACATGGTGAAACTTGACATTACAGGTGTGAACAGAGCTTTGGTGCTCCTGTATGCAAACGACAAAGTTACTGCATGTCTAGTCGCAGATGGTTGTAATACTAAGCACCCTGACTGGCGCCCAATTCAACCCAGTCAGTACTGAGGTAGACCGTTGATTTAAACATAATTTAGTCATTGGTGCGTGGTTAATGAAATTTAATTTTATTATGCACCTTGTTTCAGTAATGATCCACATATAGGTCCAAACTTTTTCCTCCCCTTCTATATGGGATAAAAATTAAAGACCGTTTACATTGATATCAAAAGAATTGAAATGCATAAGCCAAAAATATGTGGCTTCTGGTTCAATTTTGACTGTGAAGCCCAAAGGTCTGTGATGCTCTTTATCTAAAATGGAAGTTTGTTTATATTTTTTAAGCACACAGATTAAATTAATAGATATTTCCATTTGGTAAATATACATTATCACAACAGGCAAGGAATAAAAGAAATGCTTTACATAACTGAATTTTATCCTTTGTTTGTTTATTCTACTCAAACGGTTGGTCCCCTAAGAAGTCATAAGAAATCATTTGAGGGTATTTTTTTATCTAAAGTTTAGTTCTAAAGATGTAAATTTTATGGAAGAAATTAATTAGTAGTCTACATGAGAATATAATTATATTTACACTTCATATTTCTCTGCGGTCGTGATCTCTTGTTGTGACATCTAACAGAGTCGCCCCTCTCACCCTCCGTGCCTGTGACCCACATAATTTTCATTAATATGTAAATTAGTTGATATGCAGTTGCTAGAATGTAGAAAATCATCAAACCTGAATATTGATTCACAGACTGACAATATTCTACTCTCAAACTCATACAGTCTCTCACGTGTAGAAAATGTATTTCCACTAAAGAATATTGGTTAAACTCCCTAAGGTCGGGTGGTTGACTTCCCAAATGTAAAGGTTGCTTAATTATCACATTCAATGTCGGGAGATGGTAATTAGCGTTTGACTATTATAACTATGTATATCTATGGGGTACTATTCCTGGACCCAGAATATCGTCTCAGCCGGCGTTTTGGTTGTAAAAACAAAGTCGATGCACATGTGTAACCATGTGTATCTCGACACACGTGGTTATATATGTGCTTTCAATTTGCTTAAACTGCTGCGTGAAAATAATTATATTACTGAATGAAGGTATTTGATGCTTAGAAAGTTTTTTTTTAGTTTCTTATAATATATGAAATTCACGCTCTGATACTTATTTTTTCCATAACAATTTCCTCGACCAGTTTTTGTTCCGTAACTCTTACCTCGACACCAGTTTGTTCTGTAACTGCATTTTAGTCATATCATGCTTATACCTCAGGTAAAAGTTCTGCAAGAACATTTTCTTCCGTAATTCTTGCATGCAGAATACTAGCACATTTCACATGCAGACAACAACAGGAAAATTAAACGCAGCAAAATAACAACATCCCAGCATTTTATTAATCAGATGAACTTTAGAAAAATATAAAACGTACTTCCAGCCAATTGAGTGTATCTTCGGGACCCAGAGTGTCATCTGTCGAGTACACCTCACTACACACCACTACCACCAAACACGTCTCAAACGACAAACAGCTTTCTCCCACACGAAAAAAAAACTTTTATTTAAAAAATAACGTTGATACAACACGTAATGCAACATTATTCATTTAAATAAAATTAATAATAACAAACAAATATTCTAGTAATAATTCCATAAAAGCTAATTTTATAGTTAGACATAATGAAAGCTAATATTTCACTGCTTGATCTCCATCCTTGTCTCTTGTTAGGTCCTCAAGAGATTTGTGCATCGTTCGATATTAATTCTGTAGATAAAGCTATGGGCCCTAATGATACCTCTTGTTAGTGGCTGTAAATCGAGAATATTATTGTTGAAGTTCAGCAATTCAGGAAACAGGAAGTCCATGAAATTGGAATTTTCCATTTCAATAAGCATGACACAAATGGCGCATGAAGCATACAAGCATAAAATTGACTGAACAGCCTAACTTCTTTAAGATGGACAGAAAAGCCTTTCACTGCTTGGCATAATGAATGTCATCACCGTCACATCTGCTATTATTTTATTTAGGCA
>WNGS01167372.1:23336480-23356519 GCA_020271785.1 Procambarus virginalis | reverse complement strand
ATATATATATATATATATGCCTGTGTATTGATTAATGATTTATCCATGTATATGCCTGTGTACTGAATAATCTCATATATGTGAAGTGATTACATGTGATATCGCCTTTTAGAGGAATTATAGATTCAAAGAACAGTCAGTGATTAAGTGCGTTCATAGTAAATATTATCAAGAACAGTGTAGCTTCTTGGTACAGTGAAAATCACTTTGAGTGCAGTGAGAATAAGTTATTGATCGTGAGATCAGTGAAGTGGTGTATCGCGTCCTAGTGGAATCATAAATATGTCATATGAATGGTAAATATAGTTGTTCGCGAGGAAGAGGAAGGAAGGAAACATAGGGGAGGGAGAGTGTTGCCATATTCGGTGTGCTCCAGATTATCTGCTGAGGAGAGAGCGGCTGTTGTACTTGTTTCTGATGTGTGTATTGATGCATAAATATCTCGTTGTTTTTAAGTAAAATACCAAAACTCCTTGGTGTTTATATCATCCCCTCCATATACCTTGTGACTACAAAGTGTAAAGAAGACAGAGTGACAGAATAGTTACTTGCCTGATACCAAACTAATCGAGCTTGCTCTTGCCACAATTACCACAATTACGCAACACCACTGTAGTGTTATTGGACACCTAAAAACACCAGTTGGCGACCTTGAAGGTAGTGTAAGAGTCCTTGTCGGGGCGGACACACAAATTGAGGGAACAATCTGTGTCTCCACTAACTCTTCGACCTGAGGCCGGTTGAGAGATCGACTGGGGTACTCTCCTGGGCGTACAGTGGCGCCGAGAGGATCGAGTGAAGACCCGTAGGACTACGGTGAGTAACGGCCATCGTCAGAACGACCGCTTTGAGAGGTTTCAGGGATAAAGTCATTGCAGTACAGTTGCTCACTCACCCCCCCCCACACTCACGTGAACCCCGACATTGGCGACCTTGCCAGGATAACGAACAAGATAAAGGTTGTAATTGTGGTACATCGTTTGTGGTATTGGGTATCAGGCGTAGGTTTTCACTCATAGTCACAAGATGGAGGATGATAAAGTAACGAGTTTTATTGACACAAGAGACGAGCAGGTACTGGAGGAGTGCACCAGGGCACAGCTGCAATCGATTGCCGACCACTTTGGGATCAAGTTGAGAGCTTCCAAAGTGGGAGAAAGAAGGCTCGAGATCATGGCTCAGCTCAGGGCACGTGATGAAGCCTTCGGAGAGGAACGGCCACAGACACCTGTCAGTGTGGGAGAGAACTTGAGCATCGGTGGCAGCAGCCGGGGTTCCAGTGGCAGCAGGCGCAGCGTCAAGCTGGAAATAATGAAGATGCAGATAGAAGAACAGCTGCGCAAGGAAGAGCGCGAACAAGAAGCACAGCTGCGCAGGGAAGAAAGAGAAGCACAGCTGCGCAGGGAAGAAAGAGAAGCACAGCTGCGCAAGGAAGAGCGCAAACAATAGGTACAGCTGCACAAAGAAGAGCAAGAGGCACAGTTGCGCCGAGCAGAAAGAGAAGCACAGCAGAAACGAGAGGAACGAGAAGCACAGCTGAAGCGCGAGGAAGCAGAACGAGAGGCACAGCTGAAGCGTGAGGAAGCAGAACGAGAGGCACAGCTGAAGCGCGAGGAAGCAGAACGAGAGGCACAGCTGCAACGAGAGGAGCGCGAGCTGGAAGCTAGGACGAAGCTGCAGGAGGTTGAAGCAAACAAGGAGGTTGAGCTGAGGCGAGCTGAGCTAGGACTAGCTCCACCTGCCCCATCACAGCAGGAAGACCGCCGAGTGAGAGAGAGGGATTTGTCCGTCTTCGTGGCTAATGAGGCTGAGGGCTTCTTCGAGCATTTTGAAAGGGTCGCTACGTTGAAGAAGTGGCCGAGGGCAGAGTGGGCGGAGTTAGTTCAGGGAAGGCTCACTGGTGAAGCTCGTGAAGCTTACAATATGCTCGACCTCCAAGAATGTACCAACTACGATGCAGTAAAAAGGGCCGTGCTCCATTCGTTCAAGCTGACGCCGGAATGCTACAGAAAGAGGTTCAGAGAATGTACCCGATCGCCAGGAAAATCATATGCGGAGACGGCGAGGGACATGGAAAGGAAATTCTTGAAATGGCTGGAGTCGGAAGGAGCAAGGTCGGCTGAAGACATCAAGAGGCTGATGGTAATGGAAAAGTTCATGTCCGTGCTCTCTCCTGAGATTAGGGTGAGAGTGAAGGAGGCGGACATCAAGGACCTGAGACCCGCGGCCGATCGAGCTGACATGCTGGAAGAAGCCTTACGTCCACGTCGAGATGGACAGCACCGACCGCCTGCGTTCTCCAGTTTTGGGAGAAATTATAGAAAGTCGGACGGATGGAGGACGGGGGCGAGTTCTCCCAGGTCCCACCTCTCGAGTGGAGACGGCAGAGGACAGAAGAGTGCTGTGGAACCGTCAAAGAAGTCCCCAACTGAGAGCTCAAGAGATCTTGTGATCGTTACGGCACGAGATGCTGAGCAGGAGTCTTTGGAAGGCGCAAGGGAAGTCCGCGGAAGAAGAAGGATCCGCTGCTACAATTGCGGATTAATTGGACACATCGCGCACGAATGCAGACGTCCTAAGCAGCGGGGATACGTTGCTTTTGTGCGAGTGGAGGACCGGTTAGCCGAAGGAGTGCGGGATGGACCTGTACTTAGTGAGAAAAGAGCTAACCCATTCGTGCGCGAGGGAACTGTAAGGATGGGGGACGCAGACTCCATCCCAGTGAATATGCCGAGAGACACTGGGGCAGAATTTACCCTGGTGAGCGAAACCCTGTTCCCCGAGGGTCACGGGAGTTCCAGTGTGGGAGAGGCAAGTGTGACCACTGTGGGAGGCCCAGTGCGAATGCCCCTACATCGGGTGACCTTAAGTTCAGATTATGGATGCCAAACCCTAGTAGTGGGGGTCTGTGCGACGATGCCCAAGATGGAGGCACAGGTCATCTTGGGAAATGACGCATGTGGAGGACGTGTCCTCCCGAACCTCGTGAAGGACGAGGAGTGCTTGGAGCACTACCAGAAGAAAGGCGGAGTGTTCGACGCCTGTGGGGACGAGAAAGGAATCGCCATGGAGTCGTTCCCTGTTTGTGCCGTAGTTCCGAGGCAGTGCAACGTACAAGGAGGGTGTGGATCTGATAGGGCCGACAAGGAGACGTCCGACGGCCAGGGAATCGATCACCTCCTCAGGGAACCCGGAGAGCGAGTGGAGGGCGAAGGCAGCCCGGATGGTGAGGTACAGGTGACCCTCACCAGTTCTCATGGGGTGGTCCGCACTCGTCTCGAGGAGCTGCAGAAGGCAGAATTCCCCAAATTGATTCGTGAGACAAAAGGAGGACGTGTTGGTCCCGAGAGGGCCACTCATGTCTACAGACAGGACGACATATTAATGAAACAGTGGAGACCTATATGGATGGAGGCCGGAGAAGCCTCTCCAGGTACGAAAAACCAAGTAGCGTTGCCAGCAAAGAGCAGAGCGGCAGTGTTGGGTCCGTCGCACGCTGTTGACTCTGCGGGTCGCCTTCGGGTGACCACGATGCGACGTTCGACGTCGAGAGGAGTGGCCGGGCAACTACAACGATTATTCTCTTGGGTGAGAAGGCCCCGGGAAACTCAGACTGACAGTGGAGTCTGTGACACACTGTGACACACTGACAGTGTGTCAGTGACCGGAAATATATTCCGGTCTGAGTGTTTCAGGCGAATAGTGACGAGTTGGGGAATGATGCAGATTCGGTCGTCGCCCTACTGATCGCAGTCGAAGGGGGCGATCGGAAGATTCCACTCCACCTCGGAGACAGCTCTGAGAATGTTCTGCGCGGAGCAGGAAGATGAGTGGGAAGAGACAGTGGACCCTGTTTTGTTGGCCATACGTCAAGCAGTGGCAGAACCGTTAAACTTCTCACCGTTCCAGCTGTGGAACGGACACGAGGTGTGGAGTCCTCGGTTCGTGCTAGAAAAGCAGTGGACGGCAAGGATGACCTTGGGAACGGTCAACAGACACATGAGGAGTATCTCACATTGGCGGCTGGAGTACTGGCTGGAAGTCAAGCTTTCCAGTGGGCAGAACCACGTAGTCACAGATGCGTTGTTCTGCTTACACTAACCAGACATGACTCTTATTCTAGGGGGAGGGGTATGTGACGGTGTTCCCCCCCTTCTAATTCTCCTACGCCTGCTGTAAGAGTCATGTCCACTATTCCCGAGCGTTCTCTACGTTACGAGCCTCAGTTTAACATATGTGGGAGAGTATAGTGTTCTCGCAGAGCCGAGAAATTCGTGAAAGAAGAGTATTTTGGCCTGTGGGATAGGCCCTTTAGGAAGCCAATATGGCGCTGGCTACTCTGTTCTCCCGCCAAAGCTGTGTGACGTCAGTGTCACCAGATTGGTCACCGTCAGCGACGTGGCACTGGGAGCCAATGAAAACCTCCATTGGCAAATGTGACGTCACATAGGCAGGGGGTTCCAGCCGTAGCGACGCCTTGGCGCTATCAGTATCACACGACACGTCCACAAGGCAAGACGTGCGACCGGTCATCCTGTCAGAGTGACGGATTACCCGAGCTCCGGTGGATATAAGCGTCTTCTGTTGTTAGCACGCATTCTGAGAGGTCTTCCTTCATCCCAGGTGTGGACCAAATAAGGAATTGACGAAATATTGAGCAACAAGTGCTCCGGGACAGGTGCGTTGTAAGAAGTGGACCGGGCATTGACGTGTGTGACGTCCTTGGCAGTTCACCAGTATAGGAGGCAGCTTAGTGGCTGGGCCATTCCACCGTGAGGGAACCTAGTTGACCGACTTGTCAACTAGGTTGGACGTGTGATCGACGGTCCTGTCAAGTTTGACAGTAAGACGACAATTCCGTGGAACATTACGAGTTACCAGTTGTATGCAAGCACGTCGAGAAGTCTTCCTTCATTCCGTGTGTGTGGACCGGCGAGGGAATCGACAGTATAATGAGCTTCAAGTGCTCTGGAGTCGGGTGCTGTGCAGGTGGAGCTTAAGCAGTATCGTCTGGGACGTCTGATAACTTCACAGTGACATCGTAGTGGTGGGACCAGTTCCACTGGGAGTACAGTGACGAGGAACTAATTGGGGAATCCGTACGACTACCGCCGAGACGTAGGCTGGCTGCCGTAGTTGGGAGGAAAGTTGACGGCCAGGAGACTGACTCCAACCCTGCAAGGCGTGAAGGTGGAGCACGGACCTGCAGTGTACAGAAGTGGCGAGACGCGATCATTCTGGGACGTTGGCTTGTGTTTCTGGAGGGTGTACGAGGCGAGAGCCTGGACCAGGAGCTACAACTCAACTCTCATCATAGGATAGGTGAAGTAGGTGTTTACAGTTACCCTCCCAATTCCCCTTTAGTTAGCTATATATATATATTTTGCCAGAGTATTTTTCATGTTGTGAGCAAGTCTCACCTGGATCTATGTCACAGAGGGCACAGTGTGCGTGGTGAGGCTTTACAGAGTACTCACAATAATATATATATATATATATATATATATATATATATATATATATATATATATATATATATATATATATATATATATATATATATATATATATATATATATATGTGTGTGTGTGCAAGCACCAGGAATTACTAAAGAATTTGCTGTGACTAGAATTCATTTCCTGTGATTATTATATATAAATTGCTAATGAACCAATTATTGGTGTTAGGCTATGAGCCCAGAATTTATATAAATGCTATTATTGATCTCCATGATTTATATATATATATATATATATGCCTGTGTATTGATTAATGATTTATCCATGTATATGCCTGTGTACTGAAAAATCTCATATATGTGAAGTGATTACTTGTGATATCGCCTTTTAAGAGGAATTATAGATTCAAAGAACAGTCCAGTGATTAAGTGCGTTCATAGTAAATATTATCAAGAACAGTGTAGCTTCTTGGTACAGTGAAAATCACTTTGAGTGCAGTGAGAATAAGTTAGTGATCGTGAGACCAGTGAAGTGGTGTATCGCGTCCTAGTGGAATCATAAATATGTCATGTGAATGGTAAATATAGTTGTTCGCGAGAAGTTAAAGAAACGGGGCGCGCGACGGCAGAGCAAACAAGAAATAATCATTCTCACGAGTGCTAGGGCGCAGATCAGCTGATATTTTGACAGGTGACATTAAGGGAGGAAGAGTGTTGCCATATCGGTGTGCTCCAGATTATCTGCTGAAGAGAGAGCGGCTGTTGTACTTGTTTCTGATGTGTGTATTGATGCATAAATATCTCGTTGTTTTTAAGTAAAATACCAAAACTCCTTGGTGTTTATACCATCCCCTCCATATACCTTGTGACTACAAAGCTGTAAGGAAGACAGAGTGACAGAAATAGTTACTTGCCTGATACCAAACTAATCGAGCTTGCTCTTGCCACAATTACCACAATTACGCAACACCCCTGTAGTGTTACTGGACACCTAAAATCACCAGTTGGCGACCTTGAAGGTAGTGTAAGAGTCCTTGTCGGGGCGGGCACACAAATTGAGGGAACAATCTGTGTCTCCACACACTCTTCGACCTGAAGCCGGTTGAAAGATCGACTGGGGTACTCTCCTGGGCGTACAGTGGCGCCGAGAGGATCGAGTGAAGACCCGTAGGACTACGGTGAGTAACGGCCATCGTCAGAACGACCGCTTTGAGAGGTTTCAGGGATAAAGGCCTTGCAGTACAGTTGCTCACTCACCCCACCACACTCACGTGAACCCCGACAGTAGCCAACACTTTCCGCAGACTTAGACCCATCGGTGAAGACAGAAACTGAGTGGGAGTGAGAAGAAAAGTGCTCAAGAAAAAGGCGTTTTAGAACCG
Organism: Procambarus virginalis; assembly: GCA_020271785.1. Taxonomy (NCBI): domain Eukaryota; kingdom Metazoa; phylum Arthropoda; class Malacostraca; order Decapoda; family Cambaridae; genus Procambarus; species Procambarus virginalis. The sequence goes on along the minus strand of WNGS01167372.1, from coordinate 23,349,678 downwards.
TAGGAGGGGTAAAAGCTTTAGTGATGCGGGTCAAGGAAGTACAAAACTGCAGAAGGGGGACTCTCCACGGGAGCAAAGAAGGCACAACACGAGGAGAAACATTACAAATATAAACGGAAAGAGAATCCTGTAAGCGAGATAACCGGACAGAAAGAGGGAGGTGGTGAAGAAGAACAGGAATCGCAGGAGGGATAAAATTTAAAGCACTACAGAGGAGAGAGGAAGGATGTTGTAAGGACCGTGCAAGATAGCAAAGACAGTAGCGATCACGGCGGTCCGGGAGAAACAGGAAGCCAGTGTCAACATACAAGCTAAGGACGGTAGTCGAACGAAAGGCACCAGAACTGAGGCGCAACCCAGTATGGTGCAAATCATCAAGACGGCGAAGAGTAGAAAGAGAAGAGTAGACGAGTAAGCAGGGCAACCATAATCGAGCTTTGACAGGACGAGAGAGGAACGTAAAGCAAGGAGAGTGCGCCTATCCGCTTCCCAAGAAGTATGGGACAATACTCGAAGGAGGGTAAGGGCCTTAGAGCACTCAACACGGAGGTAAGAGATATGGGGAGACCCGGACAAACGAGTGTCAAGGAATAACCCCAAAAGCTTCGCAGAATCTTTGTACTCAAGGGATGACCATAAAGTGACAAAGAAGGACGAAGAACAACTTGTTTCCGAGTAAAAGTCATGGCACAAGTCTTAGTAGTAGAGAAGTTGAAGCCATGATCGGTGGCCCAAGACGACATGGCATCAATCGCAAGTTGAAGCTGGCGTTGAAGGAGAGGCGAATCATCACCCTGACAGCAAAGGGTAAGATCATCGACATAGAGAGCGAAGAAGACGCCTGAAGGAAGAGAGGAAAGAAGACCATTGAGGGCAACCAGAAAAAGAGTAGTGCTCAGAACACTACCTTGAGGCACACCTTTGTATTGCTGAAAAGAGGCAGAGAGAGTGGTACCAAGCCGCACCCGAAAGGAGCGACGAGAGAGGAAGCTGCGGAGAAAGAGAGGGAGATGACCACGAAGGCCAAAGAATGAAGCTGGGATAAAATATGATATCGCCAAGTGGTGTCGTGAGCTTTTTCCAGGTCAAAAAGGACGGCAACAACGGAGGTCTTCGCAGCAAAAACAGTACGAATATAGACCTCCAAGTTCTGTCATGCTGCGGCACTTGCAGAAACCAAATTGAGAAGGGGAGAGGTGGTGATGGTGTTCCAGGAACCACATCAGACGAACGTTAACCATACGTTCAAAGAGTTTGCAGACAACTTGTGATGGCAATAGGGCGAAAGTCCTTAGGGGAAGTTCTCAGAGACCCTGGTTTGCGAACAGGGAGGACAACGGCATCGAGCCAGTCCTCAGGGACTGACGACGACTCCCAGATCCGATTATACAGACTCAGTAAATACTGAAACTTGTACGGAGGGAGATGGCAAAGCATCTCATAATGAATACCATCGGCGCCCGCCGCCGAAGAACCGCAGAGGGCCAGGGCAGAACGAAGTTCAGAGAGAGAGAAGGGATCGTTATAGGGAAATCGAAGACGAGTGCAGAAATCTAAAGGACGAGACTCAAGGACAGGTTAACGAAGAAGGAAAGATTGGGGATGATGAAGACAAGAGCTAACAGAAGAAAAGTGGGAACCCAGTTCAGTAGCGACCTGCAACGGGTCCGCCACAAGAGTTCCACGAGGTGAAGGACCAGTGAAACATCGGGAATAAACTTACCCGCTATCTTGCGGATGCGCTTCCAGATCTGTGGCAGAGGAGTTTCGGGCGTAATGGTGGAGACATAAGATGCCCAACATTCACGTTTAGCCGTACAGATGGCCCTACGGACCACCGCACTCGCTTTCCAAAAAAAAAAAGAATAGGCCGCTTGCCGGCGGCGGTGTCTCTTCCAGGCTGCATGCTTACAGCGGACAGCCCGAGCACAGTCTGCATTCCACTAGGGAGCGCACTTCCGTGGACCCCGAGAGGAAGAGCGAGGAATAGAGCGGAGGGCAGCATCAAAGACAGTGTCATGAAAAAGGAGGAGAGAGCGAAGGAGGGGTCAGAGAGAGCAGCTCTGAGGGTAAAGAGGTCCCAGTCCGCTTTCGCAAACTGCCACCTAGGGAAGGAGAGGGGAGGGCGAAAAGAGAAATAGGTAACAAGGATAGGGAAATGATCACTGCCATGAAGGTCATAAAGAACCTGCCACGTGAAATCTAAGTAAAGAGAAGAAGAGCAAAGAGAAAGATCAAGACAGGAAAGGTGCGAGTCCGAGAGTCCAAATGCGTGGGCTCACCAGAATTCAGAAGAGAGGATAAACCGCTCAAGAAGGCGACCCTGGGTGTTTGTCAGAACATCACACCAAAGGGAATGGCGACAATTGAAATCTCCCAGCAGGAGCACAGGCTCCGCCAAGGAGTCCAGTAAGTGTTTCAGATCAGGAAGAGAAAGTGGGACACTCGGGGGGAGATAAATGGAACAAACAGTGTTCCATTTCCCCACAAAGATACGAGCAGCAGAACAATGGAGAGGCGAAGGAAAAAGTAAGGGGACAAAGGGAATATCAGAGCGAATCAAGAGAGCAGAAGAGTTAGGAGCCCCAGCAACAGCTGGTTGAGAGAAAGGAATAGCCACGAAAGCGACCAGGACGAGCACCAAGCATCGGCTCCTGGAGACAGATACAAAGGGGCGAAAACCGCGAAATCAGAAGTTGGAGTTCGAGGAAATTGGCTTAATAACCTCGAACGTTCCATTTAAGAATAGACATCGACGAAAAGAGAAAGGACAACAACAGAGAACAAGGAAGAAACAAAGGCGAAAGAGCAACACAGCACGTTAAAGATCAGGGTCGGGATCAGGGTCAGCAAAGTCAGGGTTAGGGGGCATGGGTAAACTGAGCAAAGACGGAGGGAAAGAAGCGGGAGAACAGACCAGAGGTGGGCGGGCGGGGTCAGGAGGAGGAGGAGGAAGAGGAGGAGACAACGGAGAGGAGCAGTCAAGGACAGCAGCAGGAAGAGGGGGAGTAGAAAGAAGGGAGTGCACCTCAGGAAGGGCAGCAACCGAGAGGGAAGCGGGGGCCAAAGAAACCTCCACAGCAGGAACAGGGGGTGTAACCACCGAAACGGGAGGGGAAGGAGCAATAGAGTCAGTAGTAGGGGCCGAGGAAGAGAGCGAAGCCTTCTTACCCGCCGGGGAGGAGGAAGGAGAGGAACCAGGCTTACGCTTCTGACTTAAAGAGACCAGTGTCCCAGCAACTACGTACCGGGCAACCGATTCCAGAGTCTCAACAGGAGAAGCGGAACGAGAGCACACACGACGGCCGTTACGAGAGCGATGGACATCAGCCCACACCGACAGGCGGCGGGGAGAGTCAATAGATGGAGAAGGATGGGAAGGAGGATCGGAGAGAGACGAGGAAGAAGACACAGGAGACAGGACAGACCGAGTAGAAAGATGGGGAACCCCAGACAGAGAAGCAGTAGGGGGGACCCTTCGGGACAGAACTCAAAGGAACAGAGGAGGGGGGCAGTGGGCGTATCAGGGTCCAAGGCCCGGAAACGGTTGTGAGTCTGAGGAAGGTGGGAAGGACGAGGAGAGGAAGAGCGCAACACGCGAGCATAAGAGACGTTAGCATAAAGCGGGAGCCGGCAAACATGGCGCCTCACCTCAAGAAAAGATAAACACTCCCGGTGCTTCAAGGTGAGGACGGCTGCCTCAAGCTTGTAATGGATACACGCACGGGAGAAGGTAGGATGGGTCTCACCGCAGTTGAGGCAACTAACCTGGAGAGAAGTGCACTCCGACTTAGAGTGACCTTCGCCCCCACACAAAGGACAGAGAGAGACAGTCCCAGAGCAGTGGAGGACACCATGCCCAAACCTCCAACACTCGTTACAGAGCCTAGGAGAAGGAATGTACTCCTGGACAGAGCACCTGGCACCAGCAAGAATGACAGAGGGTGGAAGGGTCCTACCATCAAAGGTAATCTTCACAACCCGAAGGGGTTGATGGCGACGACGACGAGGGGGACGAGTAAACGTGTCAACCCGGAGGACAGAATTGCCCTGGGCATCGAGGATATGCCGAATATCATCGAGGCAGTCCTGCAGATTCCGAACACCAGTCGCAACATGGGGCGGGAGGAGAATAGTGTCAACACCGGCATTCAACTGAGCGTTCTTAGAGTCCCGAACAGGGGTCTCGCCAAGGCAGGATAAGGCAGCCAAGCGGGAAGCTGCATCCTGAGAAGGAGCAGCAACGACATGTGTACCGAAACGAGTAGGGTTGAAGGTAACAGAGGCATCCACGGAATCGACAAGAGGTCGATGGAGGGAGAAATCGTCAAGAGGCGCAGAATCAAGAGGGAGGAGATCAAAGAATTTGGCCCACGAAGCGGGACCAAACAAGGCTTGATAGGCATCAGAACGGGAAGGAATCGAGTGAGTGCAGGCCGTGTCGAGGACGGCGTTGAGAAGCCCCAGAGAGAGAGGGGTTAAAAGGCGCAGTAGTTACAACTAGAGATGGAGCCGTGCCAGGGGACGAGTAGTCACACTGGGGGCTTGGGGCTCGACCCAACACAGAGGAGAGAGGGGAGCCGAGGGAGTAGTCAGGAGGCCAAAGGAGGAGTAAGGTCGGTGTCCAATGCAGCGGAGGCTACAGAGCCCGGTCTTCCAACATGGACCGACTCGGGGGCTTGGTCACCCACCCCACGAGCCTGAGAAGGTAAAGGAGGAACAGAACACAACATAGGTACGAACCATAAACATTCATTCACGAATGTGCCCCCATACCCACCATGGAGCCTCAAATAGAGGCAGGACACCCAACAAGAAGCTATCGCCGATCATGCCGGGGCCTCCTAGGGGGTGCGTCGTGAGTATACGCCCCACAAACGCCACCTTAGGAACCGACAGTCCGTCGAGATCGGGTTCAGTGACGAAAGGGGATTGACAATAAAAGGTTCCCCTCGCTCTCGACGTTGGGTACTACAGTTCTACGGGTGCAAGAGTATGCCTTCTCAAGCACCCGGGCGTCAAAATAGAAGTCCAAAGGAATAACCAAAACACGCAAAAGGTCGGCAAGAAACGACAAGCAGATAAGAGAAGAGGGGGGAGAAAAACGAAACAGAAGGAAAAGGAAAGTTGTTCAGCAAAATTTGAGAGGACAGCAGCAGGAGCACAAGGCTACAAAAGGACAGAGGACTGTCCCAAGGAGCATCACGCTCTGGTAGCCGTCCACTAAGCCCACCTCACGGCATCAATGAGCTGAACGGGGAGGGGGTTCGGGTGGTCGTGGAATCCATACCCATCCTATGGGCGGTTATAGGCCTCATATCCATCTTACTGGTGGTAGTGGACCCCTTACCTTTCTTGTAGATGGTAGTGTACCCCATACCCACCCTGTGGGCAGTAATGGACCATATACCCATCTTACTGTCAGTAACGGAACCGATACCCATCATGTGGGTGGTAAAGGATCCCATATCCATTCAGTGTGCGGTAGAGCTCCATACCCATCCAGTGGGCGGTAGTGAACCCTGTATCCATCCTGTAGGCATTTTTTTTTAACAAAGTAAAACAGTGTACATTCAACCATATAAAACAGTAAAGCACAGAATAACAAGGAACACAATGACAACAACACAGATAACAAGTAACACAGAGCAACATAACAAAAGGGAAGACCAAGAACAATACAAAATACATAGGAAAGTATATTAAATACACATAAAAACAGCTAGGCAAAACAGCACAAGCAGTGATCCATAAAGCACAAACAAACATGAAAACAACAGAGAAAAGAAACATAAAACAGAAAAACAAATAAGCATACAACAGTAAACATGAAAAAGACACAGAATGACATGGTACAAAATACATACAAATCTAGTAACACATGCCAGCCTGAAGGGCTACACAAGCTTTACTACAAACCAAGACAGACAGGAAGTCATAACCGGAACACGCAGGAACCGGCAAACACACACACACAAACAGCCCTAGAAACAACACAAACAACAGAACACAAAACACACACAGCACAGCACAACCAAAAAATATGCACTCGGCACACAAACAAGCACACCGCCCAACAGGGCGAAACCGAACATGGAGACAAAACAGATATAGAACCGCAGACACGGTAACAAAATCACAGACAGAGTATGCAAGTAAACACAGGCACTAACGATACTTGTCCGGAAACGCCTTTGCTGGGAAGCGCAAGCAGTTCACCTCCCAGACCAACTGGACGTCATTGGACACCGGTCTACCAGATGCACAAGGCCGAGGCATCCAATCAGGCACCCCATAAATAAACCCCTTTAACCTCGGTACCCAAATAGTCGACGAGCACCACGAGCCCTCACGCACCCTGTCGTCCCAAACTAGGTCCAAAACCCGTGACTGAGGGACCAAGACCCCGTCGGCCGCGAGCACAGGGAAGGGGTCGACACTAGGTTTTTTCGCACTGGAAGGTGCTCCGGGCGCTGCACAGGGCTTTGTACCAGCCGGCGCACGAGGCTTCTCACGAGACCTCTCACGAGGCTTCACACGGGGCTGCACAATAGGGGAACCCGCAGAGGACATAGACAAGTTGGGGCCCCCGCCACCGAGCACAGGATCAGAGGGCGCTTGGCGCACATCCTTCCGTAAGACCACGACAAGGTCCCGGTCGGCAGGAGCAACCTCCCACCGTGGAGAGTCATCAGCAGTAGGCATAGGGGGCGACTCCGGAGGCAGCACAGAGCCGCCCACAGCACCGCCAACCTCAGCAGCAGACGCCGGAACAACGTTCTCTTCCACCTTCACCCAAGGCACCCCACGAAGGGGAGACACACTCGGGACCCGCCTCGAGTGCTTGGAGATGGGCTGCTGGTCATCCGAGTTATCACCCCATCATCCTGGAACACAGCAGAACACTCCGATGGACGCGCCTTCAAGGCCCGGTCCCTGAGAACCGCAGCCTCCACGGCCGGGGGCATCGGACCACGCAAAGCAGGAGACTCCTTGCCGCGAAAATCCAAAGGGACAGGAGACGCCACATGTAGGGACGGAGCAGGCACGGGCGGCCGAGATGGGGCTGGCTGGAGAGACAGGGGCAGGGACGTCAGAGGCGGGGAAGCCGGTGGCTGGGGCGGGGCCGCCCCAACCCCCACGTCAACATCCACACCACCATCCAACACCGGGGCAGAAACCAGCAGGGACTCAACACACGGTTCATCACGTTGAGGCAAGTCTGGGGCCGACAGTGGGGGAAAAATCCTCTTGCTAGAAGAGGTTAACAGGGGTTACCCGGCGCTCCTCACACCTTGCGGCCAGGTGACCCGGAAGGCCGCACCGAAAACAAGTCCGAGGTTGTCCTGCGTGAAAAACACGAATCGGGAACCCCAACAGCATGATGGAGGACGGCACAGGATCCCGGAGGTGCATGGCGAGAGTGCGGGTCCCACACGGGACCCCCATCTATTTCCCGGTAGGGACAGCATTCATCCTCACATGTAGAACCCGCTCAAACCGGGTAAAGTACCGACGTAGGAGATCCTCAGGGAACTCAAAAGGCATCCACTGCCACATACGTCGTGGCTCCACAACTGTTGGAGAGGGTTACCGACCCACCATCTCCAGGAAGATCGAATGAGCGCCCATCATAGCGCGTGACGAAACCTTGATAAATCGATGGGGAGTTGAACTTGACTATCGCCCGCCGTCCGGCAAGCAGTTGCACACCACATACAGACTCCACTGGGACACATAACATTTCAATCATTACCACCTCCACAGCGTGGTAGAAAGCAATCCCAGAAAACTCCAGGCCAATGGAGGCCTGTCTGGTGACAGAGAGCACAGGCCCCCCCATGATTGCAGACCGTTACAACCCCAAGGGCCCCTCAGCAAAAACACGGGACACAAGCCACGTCAGCTGCGACAGTCAGGTCCTCACTCGTCGCCGGGTCGACAACAACTGCAGTGGCAGGACGGAACCTTCCTGTGGGCAATAGTGGACCCCATACTTATCCAACAGGTGGTAATGGAGTCAATACGCATCCAACAGGTGGTTGTGGAACCAATACCCATCCAACAGGTGGTAGCCATTATTTAAGTTTTTCAAAAATAATACTATTGTATATGATCTTGTTAAGCGAAATGATCATAACTTTATGTAATAGTTTATAGAATGCTTATTATAATTTACTGTGAAGCACCAAGATTTCTCCTCAGTGCTAACCTTTAACTGGATGCACTGTGGAATAGTGGTTTATATCATGGATTAAAATATTAGTTGCCACACAATGGTGAGTAATTCATAGAATAATTGTTATAATTTACTGAGAATTATCAAGATTTCTCAAAACTAAGCTAAGAGCCTTCATTAGGACTTAGCTAATCCGTGATATTCGAATACGATGGAAAATGGTATGTAAATTTCACACTGGAAGTGGGACTGGAAAATTACAATTATCATTGCAATGGATTTGTGATACAAAAGATTATCGGTGTGTATATATGTATATGTGTAAATGATTATGTCGTACCTAGTAGCCAGAACGCACTTCTCAGCCTACTATGCAAGGCCAGATTTGCCTAATAAGCCAAGTTTTCCTGAATTATTATATTTTCTCTAATTTTTTTCTTATGAAATGATAAAGCTACCCATTTCATTTTGTATGAGGTCATTTTTTTATTATAGTTAAAATTAACGTAGATATATGACCGAACCTAACCACCCTACCTAACCTAACCTAACCTATCTTTATAGGTTAGGTTAGGTTAGGTAGCCGAAAAGTTAGGTTAGGTAGGTTAGGTAGTCGAAAAACAATTAATTAATGAAAACTTGGCTTATTAGGCAAATCGGGCCTTGCATAGTAGTCTGAGAAGTGCGTTCTGGCTACTAGGTACGACAATTATATATATATATATATATATATATATATATATATATATATATATATATATATATATATATATATATATATATATATATATATATGTATATGAATGAAAACTCACACCCCAGAAGTGACTCGAACCCATACTCCCAGGAGCAACGCAACTGGTATGTACAAGACGCCTTAAACCACTTGACCATCACGACCGGACATAATGAGGTGATAGCCGAAGCTATTTGAACCACCTCACCGCCGGCACTCGGATGGTTATCTTGGGCATAGCATTTTACCAAATCACCTCATTCTTTGGGGCACACGTGAGGAACACAAATGCGAACAAGCCTGAATGGTCCCCAGGACTATATGCGAATGAAAACTCACACCCCAGAAGTGACTCGAACCCATACTCCCAGGAGCAACGCAACTGGTATGTACAAGACGCCTTAAACCACTTGACCATCACGACCGGACATAATGAGGTGATAGCCGAAGCTATTTGAACCACCTCACCGCCGGCACTCGGATGGTTATCTTGGGCATAGCATTTTACCAAATCACCTCATTCTTTGGGGCACACGTGAGGAACACAAATGCGAACAAGCCTGAATGGTCCCCAGGACTATATGCGAATGAAAACTCACACCCCAGAAGTGACTCGAACCCATACTCCCAGGAGCAACGCAACTGGTATGTACAAGACGCCTTAAACCACTTGACCATCACGACCGGACATAATGAGGTGATAGCCGAAGCTATTTGAACCACCTCACCGCCGGCACTCGGATGGTTATCTTGGGCATAGCATTTTACCAAATCACCTCATTCTTTGGGGCACACGTGAGGAACACAAATGCGAACAAGCCTGAATGGTCCCCAGGACTATATGCGAATGAAAACTCACACCCCAGAAGTGACTCAAACCCATACTCCCAGGAGCAACGCAACTGGTATGTACAAGACGCCTTAAACCACTTGACCATCACGACTGAGTTTTCATTCGCATATAGTCCTGGGGACTATATGCGAATGAATTTTGACTGTGAAGCCCAAAGGTCTGTGATGCTCAAAGGTCTTGAGAGGTGTACGGCACTTACGTCCGTAGAGTATCTCATAAGGAGATACTCCTAGTGACTCGTTGGGAAGACTTCTGAAAATACACATGATGAGATCAAGTTGCCTATCCCAATCCTTTGAGGTCTCATTACAAAACTTTTTTAAGAATGCCTTGATAGTCTGATGACTACGTTCAAGGGAACCCTGTGAAGCAGGATGATAGGGGCTGGACAGTACCTGTTTGATGTTGAACTCCTCCAGAGTCCGTTTGAAGAGATCACTGGTGAAGTTGGTGCCACAATCGCTCTGAATCTCCCTCGGAAATCCATACTGGGTGAAGATCTTCATTAAATTCTTCACCACTGTAGCAGCCGTAATGTTTTTCACTGGAACTGCTATGGGGAATCTGATGGTAGGACACAGGATGGTTAGGATATAGGCGTTACTAGAACTGGTCCGAGGCAAAGGACCACACAGTCAATAATAAGTCTGTGGAAGGGTTCCTCAGGCACGTGGATGGGTGTCAGTGGTGCTCTGGGAATTGAAACGTTCGGTTTACCTGCCTTCTGACACACGTGGCATTGCTTAACATGTTGCTTCACATCATTAACCATACCTGGCCAGTAGTAGTCTTGACGAATCCCATGGTATGTCTTGTTAAACCCGTAGTGTGATAGAGCTCCGTGGGCCAGGTGTAGAATCGTGGGCCGCAGGCTGGTAGGCATCACTAGTTGTTCAACGATTGCCCAATCGTCCTCCTCCTTCAGTTTACTGGGTCTGTATCTGCGATAGAGTAATTCGTTCTCCAAGAAGAACCCAGGAACACTGTCGGATTGGGTCTCAGCCTGAAAGTATAATTGTGTCAAGGTAAGATCTTCTCTCTGTAACTTACGGAACTCCAAAGCGGTCAGATTTGGGGGTAGTTTCGAAGGGTCTTGAGGGACAGCGGTAGTAGTACAGTCAGCTGGCTGCGGTCGTGCTGCTTGAGCACGGGTGGTCACCATAACAGGAGGAGAAACTTCATCACTCTCTTGAACCTTTGCTGGAACATGCTTAAAAATCGGATTATCCAACACAGAGTTACCCACCTGGGGTTTGTCCTTGACGATCAGGTTGGTCGGTTGCAGGTCTTCTGTCAAGTCGTTGCCCAGGAGAAGTTGCACTCCAGGCATGGGAAAAGGCTTTTCCCTGACGGCGACTTGGACTTCACCGGTCACGAAGGGACAATCCAGGTAGACTCTGGCAAGAGGATAAGGAGTAGTAGCAGTAAGGTCAGTGATGAATACAGTCTCTTCTGTGTAGGCGACGTTGGGCACAGCTGATTTCAAGACGATCGATTGAAGAGTTGCTGTGTCCCTCAAGATCTTAAGTCCAAAACGTCCCTCAGAATCTGAACCGTGGGTAGTGATAGTTCCTGGATACAGATGTTTGCTAAAGAGAGATAGATCATTAACATGAACACCAACATTCATTACAGGCTTACCGGACTTAGGGGGAGTAGGTTTGGGCTTAGTGGATTCTGTGTTACCTTTAGATTGGGACTTACCACATTTTTCTATGGTATGTCCATAGAGCCGACAATACCTACAGTACAGTTGAGAGGTACCTTGATCTGGGCTCACTTTCTCGTAACTGTACCAAGACTTCTTACTGGTAGGGTGTTCTGGGGTCAGCCGGTGGATGAGGCTGTAAGTGTCAGCTGACTTCGCGCATTTGACCAAATCGGTCTCTTCCTTATCTGCTAAGTATAGGCGGACAGGAGGAGGTACACGCCTCAAAAATTCTTCAACCAGCATGAGGTTGACGAGCTCTGGAAAAGTAGAGACATGTGCTGCCTCCAGCCATTTCATGAAATATCTCTGTTTGGTGTTAGCAAGTTCTAAGAAGGTGGTGGTACTTGCCTTTACGTAGTCATGGAATTTTTGTCGGTAGCTTTCGGTGGAGAGAAGGTAGGCGTCCAACACAGCTTGCTTCAGGGTTGTGTAGTCGTTTTCAGATGCCAAAGTGCTGAGTGTGACTGCTGCTCTACCTGTTAGATGTACTCGCAGAAGGGTAGCCCATTGGTCGTTAGGCCAACTAAGTTGATTAGCAAGGTTCTCAAAAGTTGTGAAAAAAACATCAACCTCCGTTTCTATGAACGGTGGCATTAACTTACTTGAATGGGAGATATTGAAACTGGAGAAGACTAGCTGCAGCTTGCTGGAGTGAGCTTGGTGTGTAGTGTCCATCGTGAGTTCTCTTTCATGACATTCTAGAGCCGCTTCGCTTGCCGTTTGTCGTGTTCGCGTTGCATCTCTAGTTGTTGTCGTCTTGTTTCAAGTGTACTTTTTCACGCTTTTGAATAAGGCCAACTAAAGTTTTTGCTGTCCTTTGAGGAGAGGGGACTCTCTTTCACTCTCTTTTTCATCAGTGCGGCCTCTCGCTTTTTGAGCGGATTTCTCTCTCTTGTTTTCCTTCCTGAGCTTCGCGCTCCCTTATTGCAGCTGCTTCCTGTTTTTTGCTGTATGGCTGCTTGTTGTTGCTCCTTCTCGAGCTTTGCGAGCTCGATTTTGAGTTTCATTCCCGTCAAATCATGACTTATCTGAAATAGGTATTGTTCGTGAGTATCAGAGTCTATAATACCTTCTTCCGCAAGGTGATCCATACTAGTTTATGTACTTCATAGTGTTGGCTCCTGAGGAACTTCTAAGTGTTACTTCTATGTGCAAGAGTTATACAGTCCGACCCTCTAGCATGATCGTAAAGTTCTTATTTCCACCTTCCTGAATCGCTGTCTGGAAAGCTTGCATACAAAAAACATGGTGTGAAATAGCAAATAAATGAGACCAATCGAATTATTACTGTGGTGATATAGGTGGAATGTCCGAGAAACAGGGAAAACGTGGCCAACTGGTTAACTACCCTGTGGAATGTGACAATTAAAAGGTTAAGTCAAGGATGATGGTAATTGATTAAGGGTCGCAGGAAAAGAAAACTTTGTACCTGGTACTCACTGTGGGGAGGCCGTAAGGGCAAGAAATCCTTACTAATTAGTTGAAAACGAGTTTTTTTCGAAAAAAGGCAAGTGAAAGCACTTAATGGTTCCAAGTAAAATTAGGTAGTCAAGAATTAGGCATACCTTGTCGAGTTCGCACAATAGAAACATAAAACAGGTTTTCCTACTGAAAATTAATATGATTACTTACAGGATTAGCGAACTTTGTGCTCTGAAAAAAAGAAAAGCTAATTCCTACACCTAAGTAATTATCATCTTTCTGACCGACGAGTCGGGT
>WNGS01167372.1:23321172-23331681 GCA_020271785.1 Procambarus virginalis | reverse complement strand
AGGGGAGTTGACCCTGAGCAGCCGTGGAGTGCGGACGTGTCCCTCCGTGACTGCTAGGGTAGTCAGCCGTTTGCTCGCCAGGTGGCGGGGCGTAGCTGCCCCCCCACCCCCCAGTGTGTTGCCTGACTGGCGGAGTGCAGACGTGGCAGGTGTTGGGCTCACCATGGGTGGTCCCCTACCAGCGATTAAGCGCGTGAACTCCGTAGGCCTGGAGTTCTCTGGACGTGCTGGGTATCCAGAGGTAGCGGTGGTGCTGTGCGATATGCTCATGTCCCGGTGCTAGATGTCGACGGGATTGAGCTGGTGACTGCTCATCGTGTTGTCATCAAGCTGGCGACGGAGGAGGTGTACCGTGCCTTCCTCAGTAGCTACGAGGGACGCTCGTTGTCATGCCGGGGGGTGCCGGCTCAGTCTCCATATCAGACCGGAGTGGTGCGCTGACCTATGTCAGTGTGCATGGGGCGCCACTGGAGTTTCCCGAGGATCTTCTGCGGCGTTATTTCCAGCGGTTTGGGCCCGTCATCAGTGTGAGGGTCAACACGATATCCTCAGGGAGGTATGCCGGGAGGCGGACTAACATTCGCACCTTGGGTATGCGCCTGCGGTCGGACATTCCATCTTCGGTCCGGCTTCTGGGATGCTACATCCGGGTGTACTATGCCCGGCAGCCTAGGACCTGTTTCCGGTGTGGCTTGATGGGGCATCAGGCTGCCGGGTGCGAGGCGGATCCGGTTGCACCTGTCAACCTCTTTAGGGAAGAAGATTTCCCTCCGCTTCCCTGGACGAGGACTTCGGGGATGCGGAGACCGACCGGCTCGATGTTGCGGCTCCCCCGGCGTCCCCTGACGTTCCCCGGATGTCGCCGGCCCTCCTCAGGCTGTTGCGATGATATCGGTGGATCCTCCTTGCTCCTGTCCTGTCCCTGCTGCTCGGTGGCCCTTTATGCTGCGCCCTCCTATCGCCTGTTCACCTGTCTTCAGATGCTGCGCCTGGCCTGTCTCCTCGACTCGGATCACAGCTGTGCTGGATGCTGAAGTGGCTGTGGGGTCCCCGGTGTGGGTGGTCCGGTTCCCCCTGCGGTTGAGGCTGCTGCAGTCATGAGACGGGCGTTGGTCCGCACGGCTTGTGCTGCCCGTGTTCTGGGTCCGCCTCCGGCTTGAGGATGTGCGCCCGGTGCCCAAACGGTCCAGGCGTTCTTCTACTGCATGGGCTGATGTGGTGATTTCGACGCCGATGGGTCTTCGGGAAATGTGGTGGTGGACGCTGACGTCCATGTCCCTGCTGATGACAAGGAGTGTGTGTATGATTCCCCTCCTGTTTCTTCTGTCAGCGGTTCCCCGCAGGGGGGTGGTTGATCTGGGCTGGTGGTGAGGGGGGTGCTGGTGCAGGCAGGACCTACCTGTTCTAAAGAAGATGTTCGGCGGGGAGGGGGGGCGCCGCGGTGGCCCGTGCCGGAGGTGCTGTGGAGGCTGCGAAGAAGTATACGAGTGCGAGGCCAGTTGCCCGCGCCTGCAAGGGGACGCCCGTCCCGTTCATCTGGCAAACGGCATGGCGTATGATGCGAAACCAACCCTGTGAGATTCTCTATCATGACGCGTGAAGCCTATTCCGTGGTGCCCCACGACTGTCTGGGTTCCGGACGCTCAGGCTTTTGTTGAAAGTGTGCCGCTTTCGATGCCCGATCCTCGGACGTCCCATCGTCCCCCTATTCCGGAAGAAGTCCTGGTGTTGTGGGAGGCGTATTGTATTCTTTTTCCGGCAACGGAGTGGCCGGAAAAAGTATGCGCAGTCCTGAGAGTCCGTGTGCTTGCTGTGTGTATCGGGTGTGTATTGGGCTTTGGGCGTTTGTACTTTTTCCCGGCTGCAGAGTGGCCGGAAAAGTATGCGCAGTCCTGATAGTCTGTGTGCTTGCGGTGTATATCGGGTGTGTCTTGGATTTTAGTCTGTTTGTGATGTATGTTATGTGATGTATATTGTGTGCCCTTCCGGCCGATGTTTTCTAAATGTCCCTGTTCTTTTGGCTATGCCTTTTCATGATCTATGTTTCTTTAATTTGTTGTATTATGTGCCCTTCTGGCTATGATGTTCGATCTCTGTTCTTAAATTATTATGTTATTTTTTCTTGTTCTTCTCTGCTTGTTTTGTGTATTGAGGTGTATTTTGGGTCTCGGTCCTTCAGGCCGGTGTTAGGTTTTGTTTGTTGTGTACCGATGGTTTTGTACTGTTTGATATGCGCCTGTGTTTTTTGCTCTTTTGCATTTGTTTATCCCTGTACTGCATTGATACTTTGTGCTGCATGTGTTTACCCTTTGTCCTGTATTTTCAATACATTGTTTTTACTTTGTTATGCTGTGCTGTCGGCCCTTCTGGCTGATGGGTTTTTTCTTTGTTCTCTGTGGTTTGTAATGTGTCTCTTGGTTTTTTATTGTATTTAATTTGCATGTTTGCATGTAAAAATAAAAATAAAAAAAAAAAAAGTTAACCAGGAGGGACAGGGTCAATGGTCACAGAGTCACGAGAGGTCAGAGTTGATGCCGTCATGATAATCTTCAAGGATTAACCCCTAAACATCAAATGCAAACCCTCATGTTCAGCTGGGGAGCAGATCATGGGAGAGACAGTAGAGTGGGTGCAGCCCAGTAGGATGGTGTGAGTGGACTCAGGGAAGGAACATCATCTCCAGGAAACTGTAAAACATTATACGAGTAATTACGGCTCTCTTGTACTAAAGCACCTCATTCAGTACTCATGGCCTCTAGTAGGGAATATAGTTAGGGAGTGTCTTATTTAATTATTTAAAATAAATTCATATATTGTCAAGCGTTAGTAAATGTGTATTAATGGTTCCTTGTCTTAGCGATATTGGGCCATATCCCATCTGTACAACTTATGCCAGAGTAGCATGTCACCGCTATTGTCTGGCGGGAACCAGGTTTAGTTCCCGAGGGACAGGAGGGGCCAAACTACATCACCCCCCTCCATCCCTCCCCCCCACCCTTGTTAGAGGTACCTGCCATGGTGGGGGGGGGGGACGGCTACAAGTCAAAGTAACAGCCGACACCTCATCACTTAATGAGGTTATGGGACTGCCAACACTAGCTGTCATCTGGAGGACTGATTCAACATATCAAACGAGACATTAATGAGGTCACCTGCCTTGCAATGAAGAACTCCGGTGACCGGAAGTGAACAGCTAGGAACGACGGAGTGGCTTGGGCAACGGTTGCGGGATTACACAAGGTCTTGCCCACTCCTGAGGTTTCTGATACGCCGAGCAACAAGATGTGAAACTTGGTGGCTACGTAAGAACAGCACGTTCCCTCTAGAGTGTGCATGATACTCTAACGCGGATGCACGATTTGCATCTTGGGCCTACAATCATGTGCATGATGGGATAACGAAGAAAGTCGTAAAGGCTTAGTATGACGTAGCAGAAGAAACACCTGTAAGTGGATGGAACCCAAGAGCTGGAGCCGGGACCCGAGGGTTCTGCCACCACGCCCACCCCGCCTCAACGAACTGTAGCTGTTCACTCATCAAGCAAGACTTCGTCTGGTGTCAACATCTCAGCACTCCCAGGAAGACAATATGTATGCGGCAGATGGAACATCGCCAGCAGGCGACAACATCTTACAAGAGGATGGAACCCAGATACGCCAGAGTTCCCCCTGTGACCGGACACGAACTCAATCATCGCAGTCAACACCGACGTCATCGCCTCGTCGACGACCCGGAAGGATGGACCAGCAGCGCGGATGTACTGCGGATTGTGGCCTAGATCAGTGGAAGACTCTATTCAGGAAGAGAGTGGATCTCTTCTCACAACAACTGAGGTCAGCTGAAGAACACGACGCATCGTTGCAGAACTACAGCGAGCATACAGCAATGGGCGAGTTAACAACATCGTGACAACGGACTCGTCGGAATAAAGACTATTTGTTAATTTGTATATACAATATATGTAGTTTTTTTTAAAGTTCAGAAACCTTGGTGTTCACCGTTACAGAGAAATAAGTTATGAATGACAAATTTTGAATCTGGTGAACGCCGAGTCAGAGTTTTGACTCTGGTGAACTGGGGAACCAGCGGAAAGATGGTTCCAGTATAAATTTAATTGTTTATCATAAATTGCGTGTGCGTGCTTTTTTTTAAATTAATGTTGATTTGTCATCTGAGAGGATTGCTGGGCTGCCATTGCGGGTATGGTCAGCCTGGACTTTGAGTTACCATGGTAACTGTTACTATTGAGAGTTTTTTTTTATAAATATTTCTCGACTGTGAGATGTGTATATTTAGATAGGGTAGCTATTTTTTTCGAGGCATGTGCTAGTTCCTTTATGGTCTGGGATAAGAAAAGCCATGTTCGAGTTCCTCGCCCACGGTTTTTCTTAAACCGGGACATTGGGGGATATGTAACAAGAGAGCAGTACATAGTAGTACAACATGAACATTATAACAGCATGAACATGCCACAGGCGCGGCACCAGTCAGGCGGCGGCAGACAATGGAAAAAGTTACACCTCGGTACCAGTTAACCAGGAGGACAGGTCAACGGTCACCAAGTCACGAAGAGGTCAGAGTTGATGCCGTCATGATAATCTTCAGGGATTAACCCCTAAACATCAAATGCAAACCCTCATGTTCAGCTGGGGAGCAGGAGATCATGGAAGAGACAGTAGAGTGGGTGTAGCCCAGTAGGACGGTGTGAGTGGACTCAGGGAAGGAACATCATCTCCAGGAAAACTGTGGAACATTATACGAGTAAGTACGGCTCTCTTGTACTAAAGCACCTCATTCAGTACTCATGGCCTCTAGTAGGGAATATAGTTAGGGAGTGTCTTATTTAATTATTTAAAATAAATTCATATATTGTCAAGTGTTAGTAAATGTGTATTAATAGTTCCTTGTCTTAGTGATACTGGGCCTACCATCCGGTCCGGTCGATGAGGAGCGGACAGCACACTGGGCTTGTGATCCTGTGGTCCTGGCTTCGATCCCAGGCGCCGGCGAGAAACAATGGGCAGAGTTTCTTTCACCCTATGCCCCTGTTACCTAGCAGTAAAATAGGTACCTGGGTGTTAGTCAACTGTCACGGGCTGCTTCCTGGGGGTGGAGACCTGGTCAAGGACCGAGCCGCGGGGACACTAAAGCCCCGAAATCATCTCAAGATAACCATCCCAATGCCCTAGTGACCTAGTGTCTGTAATTATCCAGTACTCCTCCCCCCGTCCATCCCGTGTTGAGGTGTTAGTAGTGAATGTGTCCCGCCTTATTCTTGTGTACTCTATAGTTCCCAATTGGTCAGGATTATTCCAGTGACAGTCCAGGATCCTTGTACCGTTCAATTGTCCCCCTACACCTGTCCTGGTAGGTTTATTCCATCTGCAAGACCTACGAATCTCACTCAGGTCCCCTGTCCGGTAATTCAGGGTGGTGGCAGCGCTACTCGGTAACTCATACGAAGGCTGTGACCACGAATATCTCTATCTTTCTGTCTCCCCCTCCCTCACTAGTTTCTCCCTCTCCCTTTTGCCTCACTTGCTCTCGTTCTCCCTCCCTTGCTCTCGTTCTCGCTCCCTTGCTCTCGTTCTCTCTCTCTCTCTCTCTCTCTCTCTCTCTCTCTCCTCTCTCTCTCTCTCTCGCTCTTGCTCTCGCTCTCGCTCTCGCTCTCGCTCTCTCTCCTCTCTTCTCTCTCTCTCTCCTCTGGTTACTGGTTTACGTCCTCGTATGACGGCCCAAGTGTTAACATCTTACATGATCGATATAGCATCTGTTATTACCATAGAAGGAGCGGAGACTGCACGATTATTTCAGTGGTAGTAGCGGGGTGCTCGGCTGAATTATTACAGTGTGCCTTTGTAACCCTTTCCACCACCACCCACGCGATGGGTATGGGGTGCATAATATTGAAAGAAATTGAATTGAACTATGGGACGTGCTATTGTACGTGCGGAGGGGTTGGTGCCTGCTTATAGACAATAACTGTAAATCTACTTACTACAGGGAAACTATGAACATTGGCAGCATGGAAACTGTGAGTAATATGTGACATAAGTACTATGGTATCCTGAGAACAGGTTGACACATTAGACATGGTGAAACTTGACATTACAGGAGCGAACAGAGCTTTGGTGCTCCTGTATGCAAACGACAACGTTACTGCATGTCTAGTCACAGATGGTTGTAATACTAAGCACCCTGACTGGCGACCAATTCAACACAGTCAATACTGAGGTAGACCGTTGATTTAAACATAATTTAGTCATTGCTGAGTGGTTAATGAAATTTAATTTTATTATGCACCTTGTTTCAGTAATGATCCACATATAGGTCCAAACTTTTTCCTCCCCTTGTATATGGGGTAAAAAATAAAGGCCGTTAACATTGATATCGAAAGAATTGAAATGCATAAGTCAAAAAATATGTGGGCTCTTGTTCAATTTTGACTTTGAAGCCCAAAGGTCTGTGATGTTCTTCATCTAAAAATGGAAGTTTGTTTATATTTTTTAAGCACAGATTAAATTAATAGATATTTCCATTTGGTAAAAATACATTATCACAACAGGCAAGGAATAAAAGGTATGATTTACATAACTGAATTTTAACGTTTGTTTGTTTATTCTACTCAAACGTTGGTCCCCTAAAAAGTCGTAAGAAATCATTTGAGAGTATTCTTTTTTATCTAAAGTGTTGTTCTAAACATTCAAATTTTGTGGAAGAAATTAATTAGTAATCTACATGAGAATATAATTATATTTACACTTCATATTTCTCTGCGGTCGTGATCTCTTGTTGTGACATCTAACAGAGCCGCCCCTGTCACCCTCCGTGCCTGTGACCCACAGAATTTTCATTAATATGTAAATTGGTTGATATGCAGTTGCTAGAATGTAGAAAATACTCAAACCTGAATATTGATTTACAAACTGACAATATTCTACTCTCAAACTCATACGCTCTCACGTGTAGAAAAAGTATTTTCACTAAAAATATTGGTTAAACTCCCCAAGGACGGGTGGTTGACTTCCCAAATGTAAAGGTTGCTTAATTATCACATTCAATGTCGGGTGATGGTGATTAACGTTTGACTATTATAACTATGTATATCTATTGGGTGCTATTCCTGGACCCAGAATATCGTCTCAGCCGGCGTTTTGGCTGTAAAAACAAAGTCGAAGCACATGTGTAACCACGTGTATCTCGACACACGTGGTTACGTATGTGCTTTCAATTTGCTTATACTGCTGCATGAAAATAATTATATTATTGAATGAACGTATTTGATGCTTAGAAAGGGTTATTTAGTTTCTTATAATATATGAAATTCACGCTCTGATACTTCTTTTTTTCCGTAACAACTTCCTCAACCAGATTTTGTTCCGTAACTCTTACCTCGGCACCAGTTTGTTCTGTAACTGCATTTTGGTCACATCATGCTTTGTAGCTGCTGCCTCACTCGCATGTTCTGTGGTTGCAACCTCAGATAAAGCTCCGTAGTAACATTTTCTTCCGTAGTTCTTGCATTCAGAATTCTAGCACACGTAATTCTAGCACATTTCACATGCATACAACAACAGGATAATTAAACGTAGCAAAAAAACAACATCCCAGCATTTTATTAATCAGATGAACTTTAGAAAAATACAAAACGTGCTTCCAGCCTATTGAGTGTATCTTCGGGACACCAGAGTGCCATCTGTCGAGTACACCTCACTACACACCACTACCACCATACACGTCTCTAACGACAAACAGCTTTCTCCCACACGAAAGAAAAACTTTTATTTAAAAAATAACGTTGATATAACGCTTAATGCAACATTATTCATTTAAATAAAATTAATATTTACAAAAAAATATTTTAGTAATAATTCCATAAAACACTATATTTTAAAGTTAGCCATAATGAAGGCTAATATTTCATTGCTTGATCTCCATCCTTGTCTCTCGTAAGGTCCTCAAGAGATCTGTGCATCGTTCGATATTAATTCTGTAGATGAAGCTATGGGTCCTAGTGATACCTCTTGTTAGTGGTTGTAAATCGAGGATATTATTGTTGAAGTTCAGCAATTCAGGAAACAGGAAGATCCACGAAATTGGAATTTTTAATTTCAATAAGAATGACACGAACGGTGCATGAAACATACAAGCATAAAATGAACTAAACAGCCTAACTTCTTTAAGATGGCCAGAAAAGCCTTTCGCTGCTTGACATAATGAACGTCATCTCCGTCTCCTCTGCTATTGTTTTGTTTAGGCAATTTGTTGTATATATGACAAGTTTTGCATGAATGTCTCCTACCAATCTTAAAGTCTTCAAATAACAAGTACTTCAACAAATGAATACCGCCCAAGGGTATTCATTTGTTGAAATTCATTACCCACCCACCGAGAGATGTGTTCTACTTCTCGGTGTGTATACTGGTCAGAGTTTACTGTAATCCAGGAATATATTCATAACTGAATGTGTACCTTCTGGTTGGTCAGTAAGATATTGTGGTGGCCTTAATAACCCTCCCGTGGTTGACAGGCCTTTTGTCCAACATTAAACCAAACCACTATATTGTCCACAACCCAGTACGTGGATGAAGAGCTCACCGCTCATAGCTCATATATATATATATATATATATATATATATATATATAATATATATATATATATATATATATATATATATATATATATAACATTTATGATCGATGTTCCCTTCGGGAATCTTAATTTTAAGATAAATAGGAAACCAAGGATATACTGAACATCTTGTTTCAGATTCTTTACTTTAAAATGCATAACGTTTCGAATACTTCTTGTATTCATCATCAGATCTAAAAGAAAATAGAAATCACAATCAAATAAGAGGCAAAACAAAGAACTCATACTGAATATGACTGCCTATCAAAGAAAGGAAAATTATTAAAAAACAAAACACTTAAGCTTACTTAAAGTGATCAATACAAATAAAACTTATTAACTGTCACATAGATAAAAGCTAATTCAAAAAACATTCAATTACAACAAGAATTTTATAACTACTACAACAAACCATACTATTAAACTTACGTGAAGTGATCAACTGGAATGAGACTTGATAGCTACCACATATATACTAAACACTATAACAAATATTCATATCATGACTACAAATCTACAAAAAATGTATATAAAAATGCAAACAGAGTAAGCGACAATTATAAAATACTACTCAAAATCGTATAAAAACTCAAATATTAAATAAAACTAAATAAAAAAAATTGTATATGTATCCTAAATAAAAAGATTATAATAATGTACAATGTCAAGCCCGAAATAAGTAAGAAAAGGCAAAAACATGGTAGACTAAAGCAAAATTATAATAAAATTAAACTACCAGAATGAACTATAAAGCAAATTACAGGGCCTACTGTGCACTACACAATGTACAATTGAACAGCCGAAAGGTTGCTATTTAATAAAGGCAGCAGCTCCTTTATATATAAGGATTCCATTATTCTCAAATCTGACTGGCCATTTATACAAGTGTCCAAAATTTTAAAATCAGATTCCAGCAGAGAATGATTAAACTCATAACAATGGTTTCTAATCTCCGAAAATGCTGGTTTAGACAATGGTAATCCAGTCCTAAAAGAAACTCCCCGGTGCTCAAGTATCCTAATCTTAAAGTTCCGAATGGAACTCCCGATATATCCAGCATTACAGCTGGAACAATTATACATATATACGACACTAGAGCACAGGGGGGTAGGCACTTTATCTTTAAATTTAAAATAAGAGCCTATGGTATTAGTGTTGACAAAGATAAATCTAAAGTCTACTTGAGGATAACAATGCTGCAACATTTTCCTCAAACGACTCCTTACAGAAAAACTAATCGTGCCATAGAATGGTAATTTAATATATTTAATATCCCTTTCTACTGTAGCAATCCTACACGATGGGTGAAACTTCTTATTTACGAAATTCCTTATAAAAGTATAAATCATATGTAGGGATAACCATTGTTTGAAAAAAATTTCACAAGAAAATTAATTTCTTGATCAAAGTTATTCCAATTAGAACATAAAACAAAGGCCCTATTCAGTAAAGTATTAATTGCATTTTTCTTAAAAATATCAGGAACAAAAGAATTAAAATTTAAACCTAACCCAGTAAAAGTTGGTTTTCTAAAAACATTAGTGTTGAACCCATTAAGGTTGTTCACTTTGACATCAAGAAACGATAATGAATTATCCACTTCACGCTCCGCAGTGAAACGTATATTACTATGTTGTGCATTAAGATATTCTCTAATTTCTCAATATGACATTGGTCCCTAAATAACAAAAAAGTGTCATCTACATATCTCCTGTACAAGACTGGTTTAAAGGCCAAAGGACATTTATCAAGCCAATTTGTTTCATGAAAACTCAAAAACGCATTAGCGAGTGCAGGACCTAAGGGAGACCCCATTGCTACTCCATCGATTTGTTTATAATATTTATTATTAAACATAAAGACAGAGTCTTTTAAC